>JACXGI010002460.1:17427-73156 GCA_016801175.1 Esox masquinongy | reverse complement strand
GGGAGTGGGACGGCAACGAGACAGAGTGGGATGGGAGAGGAGGAGAAACATGAACTTACAACATGAATCATCCGTAGCTTTCACTGGTCTAATGACTCATGTGAGGTTTGGGTTCCATGCCTGTATCTCCAGTACAAAGACTCCATAACCTCCCAGTGTTTGGGAAGGCTGCCTAGCGCACTGGCCTTGTCCTAATTTCTGTGTGTGCGTATGTGAGGGCTTACATACCTAGGTATGTGTGTACTGTATGTGTGTGTGTGTGTGTGTGTGTGTGTGTGTATCTAAACACTGTTCTGAACTTTTGAACTGATCAGGTGATGACAAAATGTTTACTCAGTAAATACAGTCTGCAGAGCCTTACCTCCTTCCATCGAGTCGCTTTCTCTTTCTCTCCCTGTCACACGCAAACACACTGCAATTAACAGTAACAAACAGAATCGCTCATTAATTACACAGCGGTTCAGAAAGCCGTTTGTTTCCCCGGTCAAGCTTAGCTGTATATGGGCAAACTAAGACCTATGAATATGATGTGGACTGCCAGCTACGTCAGGATTTCATGTAAATCCTCAGGTGAATTCACAGCTTGACGGTCTACACCAGTATCATGATGGCAGTGTATCTTCATAGCAGCAGCAACGTGGTTGTAGCCTGCTCCACTCCAAGTATGGCCAGATGAATGACTTCAGTCACTGGCGAACCATGAACCGTGGAGATTGTCTCTGCTTTTACCTGTGGAAACAATTGACTTTTCCTTGACGACTCCACACCACAACGATGCTAAGCCGGTGGAAGTGAGGCTTCCCTTGTTCTCTGCATGTGGTGGAGTTCAGATGGGTGGAATGACACTGACTAGACCTATATAGTCTCACCTAATATAGTATTCACTCCTGCAGAAATTAAACATTTCCTGTAGTAAATTATACATAAAATGAAACAGTTTACTTGTTAACAGGGGTGAATAAATATTAGGGGTGAATAAATATTATGAGCACGTTGAAAGAATGCAGTTAGTGAGTGTTGGTGAGAGTTAACTTTGTCTCGGTTAACAAAAGCTGAAAAATTATTTCAGTCACATAAAATATCTAAGTCATTCTGATTTTATTAGAAACATGCCGAGTTGTTTTCATAAAAAGTTGAAAAGAGAATCAGAATCATAAAAGAATAATTTCTTTTAGAATTATTGGGTTTTCTCATCGGTCCCTCAATGGCTTTGCTCCATGATAGGCAAAAGATTAAAACAGAAAACTTAACCAATGACAATGTAAAGTTCAACTATCATTCATTCATTCATCAGGTCAAGACATTCTAGTGAGCAAGGATTTATTTAGTCTTCTACAGTCTCTGCAGCAATTGGTAGCGTAGATCATATTATCATATCGTATTATTGAAACGTTACATGAACATATGTCGAACTGTTATGTCGACTTTGATTTTTTTTATAATAGAAGCCTAAAATGTGATAATAATCTTTCCGGGTGTGCAGAGTACCTGTTTGGGTTGGCAACAGTTTTAGAATGACTGGGACTGTGAATGTGCCACATCTGCGTCTGCCTGGTCTCACCAAAGAGGAAAAAAGACCTGAAGCGTGCACGACTAAGCCGCTTCTAGCAAGCCAGTCCTTCTTGATTGTCTGCTTTTGCTGCTGGTGTGGCATGTCTCATTGATCACCGTTAAACTGCGACGTCTCACGTTATGGAGCAATCACACTGCCGCCGCCATGTTGGTCTAGTTTGGCCCTGAGGCGGAGATGACCCTTACTCTGTGACCCTGACCGTGACCCTCGGTGACCTCTGGAGGTTCCTACTCCCTTTGTGCAGCACGGGGGTTGTTCCATTAACGTTTGTGTAGGAGAGAAAATTCCCTCTCGGATGGTGTGTGTGGGTATGCGTTTAAGTGTCTGTCTTTCTTTTCATGCATTTCTTCTTTCATGTGTGTGTGTGTTCACTCATGTATGTGTGCTGTCCTTTATGCTGTCTACTGTGATAGTGACAGGATTACACCCAGGTCACACACAGGAAGCTCAGACTGTTTCTGCAACACACTTGTTGTCTCCGGTGTGTGTGTGTGTGTTTGTGTGTGTGCGTGCATGCGCACGTGTATTTTTCATAATACTGCTTACAGAGGACATCTCAAACGACTCCAGGGGCCAGAAGAGAATATAATAGGATGGTAATACATTCACCCAGAAGGAATGTAATATGGGAGATTTCCTTTGTGCCTGATTAATCCCGGTGTTAGTCACAGGGAAGTAAAGAGATGGGATTTCAACCATAATACAAAAAAATAAAACAATGTTTTAAGTGAGGCATTAGAACAGTTTGAAGCTAAGAAATGACATGAAAGTCACACGATCATCACAAGGTCTAACTTCCATTAACCTTGTATGGTAATGGTAATACATTTTCAGTTGCATTCCTGGACCCTGATTTACCTTTTTCTGAAACAAGCAGAGTTATACTCTTGGAAGTCTGTCCTATGTCTATCCCTACAGCTGGCCTACTGTTGTGCCTCATGCCAGTCATTGTGTTAGAATTTGTTCCAAAAATGCACTAGAATGTTTGCCCTGCCTTTTCTCTTGATTTACGCTTTTTTAACATGGGTTTATTCTTCATCGGGATAATAAGGATTATTAATCAATTTGAGTTTGAGAACCTGGAGTAGCTGCTTGTTTTAAAGCTATTTTGCATAAAAAATGTTTTATCATAAAACACAAACGTAACTTTGGGAAACCTAGGGTAGTGCGAGCCACCAGTGATTCCCTCAGTGTATTTCTTTATATGAAAGGACGGGGGAAAGGCTGACATTACATAGAACATTACCCTTCAATAATAATTGAAGAAAGCTTTGATCTCCTACCTTGACAGAGATGAAGAAATCAAATATTTCTTGTCCACAAGTCTTCTCTCTAGGAAAGATGGTCTAGGGTCAGAGCCCCCCCCCACCATAACGATGGTGTAATTCATTTAAAATGCCAAGCTGATCCTAGATCAGAACCCCTGCTCTGATACATATGGCCCCAGTTATTTCTCCCTTGTTGTGTTATAGGAGTTTAGGTTGATGCATGAGTGTGTTTTAAGCGTGACAAAATATGCTGAATGGTTGTGAAAAGGTTTTTTTGGGGCTGTCTATGATAGTTTCTTCATTGTTACACCTGTTTGATGGCATTTGTTAAAATTACCAAACAGCTGGCTTTCTGCAGCTTGCATACACCAGGCTAGCAGAGAGGCAATCACAATGTTAAGGTTGGCTGTAGATACATGTTGAGTCATCACCTGGGAAGAGATCACGGGCATACCGTGAGATAGTATGGCCCCAGACACACACACCTACATACACAAAAATACACACACACTACTGTAGTACCCCCTGTGTCTGGGGCCAATACTATCTCACGGTCTCTCTAGTGGAGGACTAATTGGAGCAGATGCTAGGCTGCTGAGTCAGGTTCACACACACACACACACACACACACACACACAGCAGCAAAGTACGCGCGGGGTTTGTGAACAGCAGACTTTAATAAATGATTTCCTGTATTTTCTCTCTCTTTTGCTTTCCCCGCTTTCTTGTCCCTCCTCTTCCTCTCCAACCCCTCTCCCATCCTCTCCCCTCCCGTCTGCACTCTCCTCCTCTCCTCCTCTCCTCCTCTCCTCCTCTCCTCCTCTCCTCCTCCCCTCATCCGTGCTGTCCTCTGCCCCCTCCAGGTGTGGCAGGCTGTAGGCGTTTCCAGTCGTCAGTGGTGAACTACACTACTCTGCTGCTACAGGAGGACCGGGGTCTCCTCTACGTGGGGGCCAGGGGGGCAGCCTTCTCTCTCAACGCCACAGACATCTCAGACAGCACAGCTCGCACTGTAAGATAGTGTGTGTTTGTGTGTGTCAGTTAGTGTGTGTTTGTCCATGTCCCTACATGGACGCATGTCGGGACAGTTTTTTTTTTTTTTGCAAATAAGCATTGGTCAATACTGAAACCACTTTTGCAAAACACTTCACACAGTCTGCATTTCTAACATGCATCTTGGCTAAACAGTTAATCTCACCTCCACTTCATACATGAAAATAAGCTCAAAATAAGCTTGTTCAACCATAACACTGGCAACAATTCTCACTCAGAAACACACATTGTCACTCATAACACACTGACCTTAAAAACACTAACAACAGGGAGCATTACTGTACATAAATGATGAACTTTTATCGTGTATGTTTTTCAAATGGTTTTTCACATAAATCTGTATTTGATTATAGAATAAGAAAAACACCTCACTTTATTGACTGTACTAAAGTATATGGAACAAGAATGAATCACAAATGCAGCAATTTGAAGGAATATCCTTTATTTTTTCTATATCTTTGCATATAGTAAATTATTCTTTTGAAAAATAAGAAGTTCAAACAAAAAAATTCCCCAAATTCCAGGGCTGCAATAATAACAAACAATCATCAACAAGTATAGTATAATCACTAGCCTCTCTGTATTGTAGGGGCCAATGAGTGGTTTGTGTAACAGAAAACCATCATTGGACAGTGCTGCACACATTGTGATTTTATCTCCTCTCTGGCCTGGGACATCCATTGTGGCTCTCTGACCAATCACATTTCTTCCCCTGCGGTGTGTTTTTGCCAGGTTGAATTCAGCTTCATCCACAAAGATGAATTTATGTGCAGTTTGCCTGGCTTGCATCTCCATGACTCTAAAAAAACAGTAAATCCACAGTTTTACAGTACTGTATTAGGCATAGATGTGTATATATCCTGTTTGGTTATTGAACAGACATCAACGCTTTTGTAGGTTCTCAGCTGAAACTGCAATCAGCTGCATTTGGAATGATTAAATATTCTGCTAACATTTTCTATATATTTCAATCTGCATTTTCTATATATTTCAATCATTCAAAACAGTTGCCATCATTCTGTTTTGAATGTGTTTTTAACAGTTTTGGGAACAGTGTGTCAGTCTGACGCGTGAGGGTCAGTGTATTGTCAGGGTATTGACTTCAAACTAACGCAAACCTGTTGAAATTACTTTGACAGTTTTTATCTATGGTTTTACAAGCTGTTTTTCGGTTGTATGTGAGCGCCTCAGAAACTTTTTGAATGCTGGACGCTCTAGCCCAGGGGTGTCAAAAAGGTTCCACGGATGGCCGAGTGTCTGGGGGTTTTTGGTTTTTCTATAAATTGGTTCCCAGTTCAGACCTAAACAACCAGGTGAGGGTAGAAACTAACCAATCAGAGACCTAATTAATCAATCAAGTACAAGGTGAGAGTGAAAACCCGCAGACACTCGCCCCCCCCCGCGGAACCGTTTTGACAGCTCTGCTCTAGCCCATCCCTCCCATTTCACAGGTGTCACAAAATATTTTTAACTAAACATTTCTGGTGTCATTTTCAAACAGACAATGCGCATTGTTGATAATTATAATTGGCCTATCTCTTATTATGCAACCCCTGCACTAATGCAATGTTTACGCAATCCTGCAATCCTTTCTGATGGTGTACACGTCAGGAGACAAGAGACTTCCAGTCCAGGAGCGTCTAATTATACAATGAAATGAAATAATGACGCCATCACAGGATCAGAGTATGAACTGTCACTTTATCTGACCACTTACACTAGGAAGGAACTTCATGCCCTGTTTCGACGGGCACACCTGGTATCCTGCCATAAAACTGTAAATCCAGTTGGCCACAAACTCATGTTAATGTTTCTCAAACATCGTATAGATTATAATAACACTGATAAAGTATGTAGAGACGTCACTCCCCCTCTCGCTCTCTCTCACTCAATTTCACTTTCCTTTCGAGTGGCATTGGGGAACTTTTGGCATGGGGACCATTACGTTTAAATGGCAGAAGCGAGTAGAAAATGAAAATGATAAAGTAAATACAATAAACAACAAAAATTAAAAAAGTAAAGGAGTAGTAAACATTACAAACACAAAAGTATCGAAATGATTAATGCATTCAAATGTTTTATTATTGGATATGAACAGAGTTGTCTCTTTTTCTCGCTGTCTCTCTATCTCTCTCATTCTCTATCTCTGTTGCTCTCCTTCTGGCTCTCTGTACCTCACATTCTCTCTCGCTCTCCCTTCCCATCTCCCTCTCTATGTCTCTGTCTCTCTGTACTACAATCAGATTGAATGGGAAGCCTCAGCGGAGCAGAAGCAGCAGTGTCTTAGCAAAGGGAAAGACAATAAGGTATTTCTCTTCATCTCATCCATCATCTCCATGCACGCCTCCTCTCACTCTATGTTATTCCATGTGATGGCTTTCTTTCATTAGAGCTATCATCACATCCTCTGGAGGGTTACGCACTCGCTCCGTCTCCCTCCATCTCTCGGCTTCTCTCTCCGTCTCTCTCCACTCCCCCCCCCCTCTCCTTGGGAGGTTTAAATCTTCTGATCTGTACACGTGTGGAATTTCTTTCTCTCCTTTTCTCACGTCTCATCCATCATGCAGTCTAACTCTTTCTCTCTTTCTCTCTCTCATTCTCTCTGTTGTGTTCCCTCTCCTCCACAGACAGAATGTTATAATCACATCAGGTTTCTCCAGAGGTTCAACTCTAGTCATCTGTACATGTGTGGAACTTTTGCCTTCAGACCTCTCTGTGCCTATGTAGTGAGTAGTATGCATACGGTATATTATGTACATACTAGGTCCTTTGAACTTGTTTTGAAGATAGAGCAAAACCTCAGAATGGGGAGTTTGATATTCCAGCTAACTGGAGTAACTCCTATACTAACTCCTATATAAGGGTTGTGTGGAACGATTCTATCCATTTTTTCACAGCAATTGACAAAATGTACGAGTAATTTAACACATTGTAAACACATAAATTGTAATTTTCTCTGGATAACAGTGACCGGAATGAAAAACATGTAAATATCCCTTCTAGATGGGGAATGGTATCCCACACTACTGTACCACCAACCTAAGCCCCTTATCTCCTGTGTAGGACGAAGAGCGGTTTAAAGTGTCTTCTGGGTTTGAGGAAGGCAGAGAGAAGTGTCCATATGGACCTACAACAGGATACACTGGCCTGATCGTAGGTGAGACAACCAGGTTTCTATCCTGTGTGTATGACCACTGTACTGCCTTTATGTCACCAAACACGTCATCTTGTGTTCCCACGCAAATGTTCCCACGCTTATTTTGATGCACCACTGCTCGGGCCTGAACCTGCCAATAACCATGTTGTTCCTGGATTGGTGCAGACCAGCAGATGTACACAGCGTCCCAGTTTGAGTTCCGGGGCTCTCCGGATATCCGACGTAACTTCCCCTCTCCCACCGTGAGGACAGAGGACGCCCCCACGCGCTGGTTACACGGTGAGTTCCCTAGGGTCAGAGCAGATCCTTCCAAAGAACACACGCCAGTTACACGGTGAGTTCCCTGGGGTTAGAACAGATCCTTCCAAAGAACGCACGCCGGTCACACGGTGAGTTTATTAGCAGTGCCTTCCCTCTGCCTTTTATTCAAAGGTTGTATGTTCTATGTGCATGAACAGTAGAGCGTTGGCATGTATCATGACTGTTCATGCCTGTGCTCCCCAGAAGCTGAGTTTGTGTCCAGTGCCCTGGTCAGAGAGAGTGAGGGTCGCGCTATAGGGGATGATGATAAGATCTACTATTTCTTTACTGAGAAGAGCCAGGAGCAGACCTCATACTACAACCACAGGAGAGTGGCACGGGTCGGACGGGTCTGTAAGGTGAGGAAGGGGAGGTGGAGGCAGGGAGGGATCGGGGGTGTGAGGTGAGAAACGCTCGGGGCAGACCCGATACTACAGCCAGGAGGGAGAGATGATTATGGAGAGCGAGGTCAAAGAAGACAGGCTTCAGCTACACTACAATACTACACTAAATTAAAACATTACACTACTACACTACACTACACTACACTACATTAAAACATTACACTACTACACTACACTACACTACATTACTACACTACATTAAACATTACACTACTACACTACACTACATCACTACACTACATTAAAACATTACACTACTACACTACATTACTACACTACATTAAAACATTACACTACTACAATGCACTACATTACTACACTACATTAAAACATTACACTACTACACTACATTACTACATTATACCACACTACATTACTACGCTATTACACTTCACTACATTACTACACTACTACACTACATTAAAACATTACACTACTCTGCTACAGTAAATAGCACTACACCACATTACTACAACACTACACTACATTCCTACACTACCAACCCTTTTATTACTGCACTACATTAATACACTACTACACTTCACTACATTACTACACTAGACAACAACACTACACTACATTTCTACACTACTAAACTACACTATTGTTGCTGCACTACATTACTACACTGCACTACTACACTACTGCAGTACTAGACTACACAACATTTGAGCACTACATTACTAGACTATGCTACTACACTACATTCCGAGACTGCACTACATTAATGCATTACTAAACTACACTACACTACATTAATACATTACTAGACTACACTACATTATTATTAAGAGTACACATGCCGTGTTGCATTGCCATCAGCCATCTGGTAATGTGATGTTCTACCTGATACACCAAAAAAACAAAAATCTATAGTTTTTCTGTTTATTTCAACTCAAAAGATTGAAGGTTGAATAAATGTTGTCTTGTTTCAGCCGTTGAGGACTGAACCTTGAAAATGCCTGAGCTTGGATGCTCTAAATGGGCGCAATGCAGCATTATATCAGCTTTCATGGATATCAAAGGAAGCGTTCCCTCAATGTCAGTGTTGTGTGTGTGTAGTAAGGGGCTGGGTGTGTAGTAAGGGACTGGGTGTGTAGTAAGGGGCTGTGTGTGTAGTAAGGGACTGGGTGTGTAGTAAGGGACTGGGTGTGTAGTAAGGGGCTGTGTGTGTAGTAAGGGACTGGGTGTGTAGTAAGGGACTGGGTGTGTAGTAAGGGGTTGGGGACTTTGTGTGTGGTGAGATATGGACTGTTGAGGGCCGTACTTTTCAATTGACACTGGTTTCCTAAATGAACCATTAACTTAAGCAAAGCATTTCCATTGTGCTCCTGTTCAAATGTTCGCCCTTAGCTTCAGTAGAAAGAGAAAGTATGTTTTGATGTCTACATTGCCTCTGGCTTGCCCCTCTGCAATGTGTGTTTGTCTTTGTGTGTGTGGTGTGTGTTTGTCCCAGCACCAGATCCTTTGTACTTGAGTGTACCTGATGTCTAGTATGTATCTCACCCTTTTCAATAGGGCTGCTAATGGTTTGTCACAGGGCAATGCCCTTACAAACACATTACAAACACATCCACACACACACACATCCACACACACACACACATACACACACACACACATACACACACACACACACACTTCCATGGTCACTATGTCTGTCTTATGTCTTAGCTCCACAGGGCAGTAGATTTAGTGCATAAACAAACATTGGAGAGACAAAAGCCCCCTCCCTTGACCTCCATTAAATTGTGCCTAATAAAGGCATGTTCTCTGGACCCAGTTGATGATGTTCATTCACCCATTTCTAACCAGTCCACTATGAGTTAACTAACGTTTCTTTCCATTCTCTTTGATTTTCATCTTCTCCCCTGTCCTCCCCTCTTCTCCTCTTCCTCTACTCTCCCTCCCACCTCTCCTCCTTCCTCTCCATTCTATCCTCTCTGGTAGGGAGATAGAGGAGGTCTTCTGACCCTTCAGAAAAGGTGGACATCGTTCCTGAAGGCCAGATTGGTGTGTTCCCTCCCGGAATATGACTTCCACTTTAACCTGTTGAGGAGTGTGTACACCTTGAAGGGACACACACCTGACTACACAGTCTTCTATGGCATCTTTGGTCTGGATTGGTGAGTGGTAGTAGTAGCAGTAATAATAGTATTACTAGTAGTATCAGTAATAGTACTAGCAGCGGCAATAGTAGTAATAGCAGTAGTAGTAGTAGAGGAATTAATGTAGGAGTAGAGATAGTAGTAGTAGTAGTAGTAGCATTAGAAGAAATGTAATTGGTGTAAAATGGCTATTCATTTAGTTCTGTGGTTGGCGCTAATAGCATTTCGATCGGTTACGTCACTTGCTCTGAGACCTTGAAGGGCCGCTGCTTTTACTGCTCTGCTAGTATCATTTTTGAATATTTGGAAGTCAGACTGTGGGAATGCAAACGCTTGTACTAAGAGATGGGGCTGTAGCGTACAATACTGTGTCATTAGCATAAAAATTAATGCCACAGTTTCAGAGACACACTATTTATTTATTATTTTAGATACAGTACATTTATATACATACACAGTGAACAATAAAGAACCAAAAATGTAACCTTGTGGAACTCCTTTGTGAACCACAACTAATTTATATTCAATCCAATCTTTAATAGTGACCAACAGTAGCAACAGTACCAACAGTACCTTTGACAGGTCAAGAAATAGAGAGTAGTAGTGGTGGCAGTAGTTGTAGTAGTAGCCGCACAATTAGTGTATTAGTAGTACTAGCAGTAGTAGTAGCATTAGCAGTAATAGTACTGTAGTGGTAGTAGTAATGGTAGGAGTAATAACAGCAGTAATATTAGCAGTTATACTACTAAAGTAATAGCAGTAGTAAGTAAGCAAGAATCAACCAGTAAAACACAAGTTCATAAACAAAAAGTAAAACAAAATGCCAAGAAAACTATAGGCAACTCCACTGAATGTGATTATACTTATTGTTTTTTTTTTTAGTAAATGATGTATTTTTCCATTTATCGAATTGGAAAGTGCATAGTTTTGAATTATTTTGAGGGTGTATATTTGCAGGCAGCTGACAGGAGTAGGAGCAGTAAGAATAGTAGTAACAGCAGTAGTAATGGTAATAATGAGAAAAGTAGTAGCAGCTGTGGTAATAACAATAGTCAAAGTAGAAGTAAGAATATTAGTAGTAATGGTAGCAGTAATGTGAATATTGGCAGTATAATTATACTAATAATAGTAGTAGCAGTAGCAATAAAAATATTAATAATAGCAGTAGTACTGAAGTAGCAGTAGTAGTAGTAATAGTAGTAGTAATATTAGTAGTAATAGTAGTAGTAGTAATATTTGTAGTAATAGTAGTAGTAGTAGTAGTAGTAGTAGTAGTAATATTAGTAGTAAAAGTAATAGTAGTAGTAATAGTAGTAGTAGTAATAATATCTGTAGTAGTAGTAGTAGTAGTAGTAGTAGTAGTAGTAGTAATATTTGTAGTAATAGTAGTAGTAGTAGTAGTAATATTTGTAGTAATAGTAATAGTAGTAGTAGTAATATTTGTAGTAATAGTAATAGTAGTAGTAGTAATATTTGTAGTAATAGTAATAGTAGTAGTAGTAGTAGTAGCAGTTTATTGATCCCAAAAAAGGAAGTGAGATGTGGAGGAAAAGACACATTAAGACAGGAGTGGGATGTTTGTGCATGCAGAGTCCAAGGGGAAATGTGTGAAAAATAGAGAGAATGCTGAAGAGGGTGATTAAAAAAACAGGGAAAAGAGACAAGAGACAGTATGTGTGTGCTTAGTCAGAGGAAAAGGTGTTACAAACTGAGAGATGGATGGAGAGAGAATGATGGGAAAGTAAAACAGCAGGAGAAAACATGAAGAGATGAAATGAGAGAGAAACAAATTGTCATTGAAGAGAGGAAAAATGGAGGGGACAGTAGAACCAAAAGAGACTAACAAAAAGAGTGAAAAACAGATAGACAGACAGATGGATAGAGAGAGACAGACAGCCAGCCAGACAGCCAGCAAGGGCAGGAGAGTGATCAAGGGAGGACAGAGTGACAGGAACATAGAAAGAGAGGGTGCCAAGTTCAGATGTATTGTCTGCAGTTATGACCTCCAGGGTCAGGTTACACTTGACAATGTCAGTGATCAGTGGACTGTGTGTTTGTGTGTATGTGTGTGAGAATGCTAGGAGAGAGAACAATGCCCTCTGGCTTCAGAGTATCAGGTGATTAATATGGTAGCTTAGCTACCCCCCCCCCCAACACACACACACCTTCTCAAGCCCTCTCTCTCTACCTCTCAAGCCCTCTCTCTCTACCTCTCAACCCTCTCTCTCTACCTCTCAACCCTCTCTCTCTACCTCTCAACCCTCTCTCTCTACCTCTCAACCCTCTCTCTCTACCTCTCAACCCTCTCTCTCTACCTCTCAACCCTCTCTCTCTACCTCTCAACCCTCTCTCTCTACCTCTCAACCCTCTCTCTTTATCTCTGCCACCCACCTCTATCTCGCTTTCCCTCTCTCTCTTTTTTCTCTCCCTCTAGGGGCCCCATTCTTTCTTTTGTTTACCACTCCAGTTCTTCTCTCCCACTCATACCTTCCCTTATCCTTCACGCCTACACTTTCCTGACTCCGTCTCGCGTTCTCTCTCTCCCTGTTAATCTTTCTTTTTTCCTTATCAGAGGAGGCATACAACTCTTGATTAGCTTTGAACCTTTCACTGTGTCACCATGCCCCCTTCTCTCTTCTCTACTTCAGCTGTCACTATAGTAACTCTGCTACTGCCCTGTAAAAAAAAATACATTCAACCAATCCCTCAGTCCGTGTAATTCTGTGAGTTCAGGTAGATGTGGCTAACGTTTTCACAAAGTTTTCCCAAGATGTGCAAAATTTGTAAAGTTCCTTTTTGCCTTTGGATCCAGTTTGTTTCACTATTCTTTTGGATCCAGTTTGTTTCACTATCCTTTTGGATCCAGTTTGTTTCACTATCCTTTTGGATCCAGTTTGTTTCGCTATCCTTTGGATCCAGTTTGTTTCGCTATCCTTTGGATCCAGTTTGTTTCATTATCCTTTTGGATCCAGTTTGTTTCGCTATCCATTTGGATCCAGTTTGTTTCGCTATCCATTTGGATCCAGTTTGTTTCGCTATCCATTTGGATCCAGTTTCTTTCGCTATCCATTTCGATCCAGTTTGTTTCACTATCCTTTGGATTCTGTTTGTTTCACTATCCTTTGGAGCAAGTTTGTTTAGCTGTATGCCCATATGATGATCAAACAAACTTTTTTATTGCAGCTTTTCTTCTCTTAGAATTGCATGTTTAATCAACAAATTCTGCTTAGTGATTTGGATTTTAAAAAGCTTGTTGAGTGAAATCACAAATGTATATTTGCTCAAAACCAGTTAAGACGTCTGTAATTCAGAGCGTTCAGAGAACGCTCTTTTACAAGTTGATTTTCAGTACCTGGTTAATGCACTGTTTAATTAATCCTATGCTGCACAATCTTATATGACACATTTTTCTGTTGGTGTTTGGACAATTTGCACCCCAGATGATTTAAGTGGTGTCAGTAATCAATGTTGACCAGCCTACAGTCATTCTAAATGCTTCCAAATAGTAATCACATCATTTGGCTGTCCAGCACTGAGGTTGGTACAACTTACAATTGTAAGGCAACCAACTGTGTTAGAATTTTGTGGGAAAAAACACTTTGTAGATTAAGAACCAGGCTAAGAGCTTTCTTGCATGCAGATGGCACTTGCTATATTAGAACCTGGGCTAACAGCTCTCTAGGTCCATATAGTATGTTTTATTTCCCCAATATTTCCGGTATTCTCGATTAATGGTTTAAATTTGCATATCCATAATAAATCTTGGGGAGTCATTTAGGGAATGTAACTGTTGATCAACTCATCCTCTTTATATGTTAAACGAACCTAAAAACCGTGTGTGTGTGTTTTTTGTGTGTTTGTGTGTTTTTTGTGTTTGGGTGTCTACACTGTAGGAAGAATGTGAAGGCATCTGCAGTGTGTCGGTTCTCTCTGCCTGAAGTCCAGCGGGTCTTTGACGGGTCCTACATGGAAAACCAGGACTCTGGAGCCAAGTGGAGCGAGTACACCGGAAAGGTCCCAGACCCACGACCTGGATCAGTGAGTGTCACACACACACACGTCTTTTACAGTCCCAGCGGTCTCGTATACTCCCTGCCCAGTCAGCTCTTCTGAATCGGGGATCTTAAGTTTCCCACGATCTCTACATCCCTTCTGTCCCCAGCATCCAGTATGCTGAATCTAAAAAAAAACCCATGAAAAACTGAGAGGAGATGGGGACAAAAAGAGGGATGGAGCAATGGAGAGGGAGAGGGAGAGGGAGGGAAAGAGGGAAGTAGACAGAGAGAGAAAGGGCAGGTAGGATGACAGGAGGCGAGGGATAGAATGGGAGGTAAACTAGGAAGGAGAGAGAATGGAAAGATGGAAAAGTAGATTTTATATCTGAGTGACAGTTTCTTGGGTGAGGATCAAATGGAAGGAGCTTATGTGATTCAAAGCTCCTTCTGTTTTTTTTTTTGCTTGGTCAGTTACAGTAGGATGATGACTTATTACAGTCTGAAAAGCTGTCACATCATAACAGAGAGTAGTGTCATTTCGACGTTCAAAAGATTAACTTTCACTCTGGTCTAGCCGTAAAATCAGGTAGAGGAACTAACAGCTCCCGTCTTCAATGTCATAGTGTTGTGAAAGCCTCTTAGCAGACTTGGTAAAGTAATCTAAAAGAGGACAGAAGTCAGAGAATTTGTTCCCTTGGTCAGCTAACATGCAACATACGGACTCTTCAACTCATAGTGGATTATTAGCCCTCCAAAAGAGTTTGCCCTGGTACACTGTCAACTCTAACCTCTGAAGACTACATTCTAAAGAAGGGCCAAATCCTGCCCTCAACACTCTTTACCCATCCATCCATCAGTCTCTCTTCCTTTGTACCTCTTTTGATCATCCTTCTCCTCATCCCTCTGTTTCCTTTCTTCAGTATATATTCTGTCCCAGACCAGTTTAGATGTTCCTCCTCCCTCCTCTCCAGTGTATAACGGACAAGCTGAGGTCCAGAGGGATCAACGTCTCCACTTCTCTGCCGGACGATGTGTTGAACTTTGTGAGGCGACACCCTTTGATGTCCCAACAGGTCACGCCTACAGACCAGCGCCCCCTGTTGTTTAGGAGGACCACCGACTACACCCAGCTGGCTGTTCACAGGGCGGAGGGCCTGGACGGGCACAAATACGATGTACTGTTTATGGGCACAGGTTGGTGTGGGTGGGGGTTGAGGTGGGGTTGTGGGAGGAGCGGTTACAGTGGGTTATTTATATGTATTATCTTCGGGGTTTGAATAAACCCAGTTGGTCTGTGTGGAACTGGTCAATTCTATGCATCATCCGTCATCCTAGGGGAGACTAGACTCCACTCGCATGGCGCTCCACCCGCATGGCGCTCCATCCGCATGGCACATTGTGTCTGTGTTGTGACAACCCTCTGTCTGTCTTCTGTCCCAGATGACGGCTGGCTGCACAGAGCTGTGGAGGTCAAGGGTCATTTACACATCATAGAAGAGCTACAGCTTTTTGACCAACCGCAGCCCGTGGAGAGCCTTGCCATCTCACACACCCTGGTAAACGCGCGCGCGAGCATATGCGCGCGTACACACACACGTGCGCGCGTACACACACTCGCACACGCACGCACACACACACGCACGCGCACGCACGCACATGCACACGCACGCACACGCATGCACAGTCTAATTTGTAGTTATCCGTTAATTCAGCCGTCCTCCCGGAGAGCTACTTGCTATGCAGGCTTTTGCTCCAGCGCATTAACACAGATCTCACATCACTTCCCTCTGGTTCTCCCTCTGCGTCTGTCCTCTAGATGAGTGTGTATATAGGTTCTGCCTCTGGTGTGGTCCAACTGCCTCTGTCCACCTGCAGCAGATACACCTCCTGTTATGACTGCATCTTCTCCCGGGACCCCTTCTGTGGCTGGGATGGACAGGCCTGTGTGGATCTCACAGCTCAGACTGACAGGTGTGTGTGTGTGTGTGTGTGTGTGTGTGTGTGTGTGTGTGCGGGGGAGTGCCCTTGTGTGTGTCAGGTAATCGTCTGTTCTCATATAAATACCTGTCTGTTTTGCAATCTCAACTATGAATTTACAACTGTTTCGACATTCTGAAACTGGCATAATTTTAGTTTGCTCTGCTGGTGAATTTTACATGAAGTGTGTGTGTGTGTGTGTGTGTGTGTGTGTATTTGTGTATGTGTACACTACCATTCAAAAGTTTGGGATCACTTTGAAATGTCCTTGTTTTCGAAAGAAAAGCATTTTTTGTTCATTAAAATAACATCAAATTGATCAGAAATACAGTGTAGACATTGATAATGTTGTAAATGACTATTGTAGCTGGATACAGTTGATTTTTAATGGAATATCTACATAGGTGTGTTCCAATGGCACATTGTGTTTCCTAATCCAAGTTTATCATTTTAAAATGCTAATTGATCATTAGAAAACCCTTTCGCAATTATGTTAGCACAGCTGAAATTTTCTTATTAAAGTTGAGTATCTGACTAGTTGAGTATCTGAAGCATCAGCAATTGTGGGTTTGATTACAGGCTCAAAAATGGCCAGAAACAAAGAACTTTCTTCTGAAACTTGTCAGTCTATTCTTTTTCTGAGAAATGAAGGCTATTCCATGTGAGAAATTGCCAAGAAACTGAAGATCTCGTACAACTCTGTGTACTACTCCCTTCAAAGAACAGCGCAAACTGGCTCTAACCAGAATAGAAAGAGGAGTTGGAGGCCCCAGTGTACAACTGAGCAAGATGACAAATACATTAGTGTCTAGTTTGAGAAACAGATGCCTCACAGGTCCTTAACTGGCAGCTTCATTAAACAGTACAAGCAAAATACCAGTCTCAAAGTCAACAGTGAGGAGACGACTCCAGGATGCTGGCCATACCCTGTGGATAGTGTTTGATTGGAGCCAATTGCCTCCTACAACAGGACAATGACACAGTCACAGCTCCAAACTGTGCAAGAACTATTTAGGGAAGAAGCAGTCAGCTGGTATTCTGTCTATAATGGAGTGGCCAGCACAGTCACCGGATCTCAACAATATAGAGCTGTTGTGGGAGTAACTTGACCATATGGTACGTAAATATAATAAGTGCCCATCAAGCCAACCCAACTTGTGGGAGGTGCTTCAGGAAGCATGGGGTGAAATCTCTTCAGATTACCTCAAGACATTGACAACTAGAATGCCAAATGTCTGCGAGGCTGTAATTACTGCAAATGGAGGATTCTTTGACGAAAGCAAAATTTCAAGGACACAGTTATTATTTCAGTTAAAAATCATTATTTCTAACCTTGTCAATGACTATATTTCCTATTAATTTTGCTACATTTCCTATTTAAACTCATTTCATGTATGCTGTCATGGAAAACAAGGACATTTCAAAGTGACCCCAAACTTTCGAACAGTAGTGTATGTGAGGGGGCTCTTTTATGATGGGCTAACAGCTCTCTCCTCCTACTCAGGTCTAACCTGACACAGGACATCCTGAATGGGAACAGAGGATGTGAAAATGCCACATCAGATGGTACGCACACACACACCCCACACACATACACACACACAAACACAGCATTTAGTGTTTATCAATAGCCCATTTTACAAAATGCTTTACAGATACCCAACCTTAAATCCCAAAGAGCAAGCGTTGCAGGCTGGCTAGTAAAGACTTCCTACCTGGACAATGACTGGTTCACAACAATGATAGGAGTTACATGGATAATATATGGTTACCAAGGATCCAATGTGTCAATATTACATTGCCTACAGATTAGTCAAGTCCAGCCCTCCTGGAGTGACTATGCATATTGCATGGTGATTGGAAACCCAAATTGGAGTATTCAGAAATTCAATGAACAGGTCCAAATACATTTTTGAAGCACTTTTCTAAATGTTTCCCCATTTTTCACCAACTTTATGATGCGCAATAAGCAACACCCAATGGGTTCGGGAGAATCAAAGATCAGGACATGCGTCATGGTGGCCAGCAGCCTTACACTCACTGACTCACAGTACAACTGAGTCACGGTGGCCAGCAGTCTTGCCGTCATTGACTCACAGTACAGCTTCACTGTTGAGTCATTGCTGCTAGAAGTTTTATTTCTGATCACGGCAAACCGACGTCACTCGTGGGCCTGGCGTGGGGTCAGCCCAAATCTGCTTGCCAATGTCCGGGGTTGGCAGGGTACAACAGCTGCCTCGTTACTAGTGATTTGCTGAGTTTAACATATTGAGAAAATAAAAGTGTAAATGTGACATCCTCTACTGTGTTCCACTACTGTTATTTTTCGGTGAGGTCTCAGAAGTTAATTGACTCGTTACGACTTAATCCAAGTCAAGTGAAGACAATTCCAGAGCTTAATAAATTCTCTGACTCTTCAAACCTCTCAGGGTGTCCTTACACTCAACCACCATGGTGGTTGACTGAGGATCAGAAAATAAAGATAATTGACCCTTACAAAGCAGGGGGAGGCTCTAAAAAAAATGTAATTGCTTCCTGCTTGCAATTTCCACTGTTCAAAATGTTATTAACATATTGAATTTAAGTGGAATTGTTGAAGTCAAGACACGATCCAGAAGGAAATCTTACCTGGGATCTCATCACAAAAGTCCACGTCTGAAGTGTGCAACACAGCACTTGATGATGTGGTCTAAGGAAGTGAAAATGACCAAAGGTACGTTTGGAGAAAGAGAAGCATTTGAAGAACACCTTGCCAATTGTTAAGAATGGGGGTGGATCTATTATGCTATGGGGGTTGTGTGGTAGCCAGTGGCACCAGAAACATTGTGCAGGTAGAGGGATGAATGCGTTCTACTAAGCATCAACAAAACCTTGAAACAAATCTGCCACTGTCACTGAAGAAAGTGAGGTTGAAGTTTGGATACTACAACATGATAATGACCCAAAATCCCCAAATCAACTGCTTCAAGAAAAAGATTGAGGGTTCAGACTTGCCTTTGTAGTCCCAAGAATACTATTGTGGGTATCTACCCACTAATCTGTGGGTAGATCTCAAACATGCAGCATGCAAGACAACCTAAGAATATTTCAGAATTTGAAATGTTCTACAAAGGAAGAATAGGGAAAAATCCTAAAACAAGAGTAGAAAGACTGTTAGCTGACTACAAGAAACATTTGTATGATCTGATTTCTGCCGAAGGAGGTTTAACTAAGACTGATGCCAAAACTTTGGCAAATGCCACATTTACGGTTATCTGATGAATTCAGCAAAAATATAGTAATTGAGCACTAAAAGTTGCAGAACAGTGTGTTAACTTCTTTTCCCTTAAAAAATCTTTGACTCTCTCAAACTTGCCAGGAGTTGTTGCAATGAGGATAGGTGAATTAGATATCCGGAAATTAGTGGACAAAAAGTAAGAAAAGAACAAAAAGAAAAATTAGACTACAATAAAGAATATCTCTTAATACCTCTTATTTATAAATTCACGTTATATAATAGGTTACATTAATTTAACATTATCCAATGTAGATTAATCAATAACTTCAGTATTCGCTACTTATGGCTCTTTTCCACTGCACGGTACCCGGCTCAACTCTACTCGCCTCGCCTCGACTCTAATATCTATTCTGAGGTCCATAATAGTATATCAGTCTTGCTGTGGGAGGAAACTCATAATGTGTATGTGTGTGTTGCCATTCTTTCAGAGCTGGTCCAGCA
This sequence comes from Esox masquinongy, assembly GCA_016801175.1. Taxonomy (NCBI): domain Eukaryota; kingdom Metazoa; phylum Chordata; class Actinopteri; order Esociformes; family Esocidae; genus Esox; species Esox masquinongy. Next base: position 53,603 of record JACXGI010002460.1, on the reverse strand, counting down.
CCGGAGCAGGTCTGTGATGGTGGGAGATGATGTACTCCTCCAGTGTGAACTCAGCTCCAACCTGGCAACCCCAGTGTGGACCCTGGACAGGTTGGAGCTACAAGGCTACGGCCTTGACTCCGGCTTCAGAGTGGGCACCGATGGCCTTCTCGTCATCGAGTCCCGACCTGAGCAGAGCGGCGAGTACACCTGCCACGCCCTCGAGAATGGTGTGCGGGTTGCCGTGGTGACGTACTCTGTGACGGTCCAAAGCATGCCTCCCCCTCATATCGGCCCTACCCAGGACGACTCTTCCTACCACATCCCCTGGGACAATGACTCCTCCCATCAACCCCCTCCTACGCTCAGCCCGCTCCCCTCCTCAGAGCGGCCCCTGTTACCTCCTCCCCCGGCCCCTCTCCCCACCACCTCAGAGCTGCTCTCCCCCAGGAATATGGAGGCCATCTACCTGTCCTTGATCACTTTCCTGGGGGGTGTGTGTCTGGTTCTCACCGTGGTCCTCCTTTATGTGGGCTTTTGTCTGAGCGGCGGCCGACAGGGGAAGTATTCCCTCCGCGCCGCCGCTGCCGCCGCCAGACACGTGGACAGGAAGAGAAAACACCGGAAGCAGAAACGCCACAGTAGCTCCACCCACCTGGAGCTCAAGACAATCTCCAGCCACTGTAACGGGACCTGCAATGGGAACGGCGTCTACAAACAGCCGGGGGGTGACGATGAGCACGATGCCGGCTTCCTCCAGATTGTTCCCGGGGAAGCCCTGGCGTCCCCAAACAAGGACCCGCCTCCCCCTGCCCCACCTCTGCCCCCGCCTGTTCAGACCACGCACAACCCCCTCCACCAATCAGAGTGTGACTTGCAAGACTTCCCCAGCCCTAACGGCCTATCGGCAACGTTGCCCAGTGTGCTGCGTAGGATGCAAGGCAACAGCTACGTTTTGCTGAGACAGAGTGACGAAGACAGCAGCTCTCCTCTCTGCTACTCCTTCACTGAGGAACTCAACCGAATTCTAGAGAAGAGGAAGCACACGCAACTGCTGCCCAAACCGGACGAGAGTTCCGTGTAGAAGAGGGAACATTTCTCCGTTCCTGGAACGTAGTGCCCCCTATGGCGGGAGGACTGAATTGGGTCCATTCATATTATGCCATTTAGCTGACCCTTTTAAACGATGCGACTCACCTCATTAAGCGCATACATTTTTGCATGGGTGGCCCCAGTCTCAATCAAAACCAAGACCCTGTCAATGCACGCTGACGGGCCTGTTTTAAGGCTCGACTTTATCTCCTCACACAGGAATACTCATGGAGAGCGCCCTGAAAGACTGTCCCCAAACACAGTGCTGTTGGGATCGTTCATTGATGACCATGCTGCTCGTGGATTAAGTGAAGGAGGCTAGTCTGGACTGAAATCAGGACAATTTGTCCTGTTTAGGATTTTGGTCGAATTAAGGGACACTCATGAGGTGAATCTCTTGGCATGGAATATCAAACAGAAAAATATCTGGACTATTCAACCTTTCTAGGCGACATTAAATCTTCCTAGAAGACACTCAACCTCCCTAGACGATGTCTGTCCTCCGCTATCCTCTGACTGACTCCCAAAGCAGTGAGTTACAGTAAGGAATCACATAAGATAAGCAGGGATTTCAGCGGGAACTTCAAATCAGCAGAACTCAGCCAGCTAGATCTAACCCCAGCCACAGTCAATACGTCTCATTCTGGATCAACACAGGACCAACCCTGGAGGGGAGATTCGGGGGGCCAGGCTTTATATCTCAGCCCCAGATTGAGGCTTCTGCTGGGAAGGGACCTTGGAAGTCTCAGCACAGATCATGGCAACAAGTACGACGATGAGGAAGAGGCTTGTGGGAATATAAGTGTTAAGTGTGAAAATGACTCTAACTTGACTTTTCTTATAAAACGAAGGCAGGCGTCCCAGTGGGCTGTACATCTTTTCAGCAGGTTTTAATATTGAACATTTTGAAGAAAAATGGATTTGGTTTAATTTGTAGACGTTTGTCAATTTTATTAATCTTGATAGCATTGTATTTCAAAGCGTTATAACCCAATTCAAGTAATACAATTAACATACAAAAGCTAACTCTTAACCCAAGACAGAGAGAGTAATCCAAGGAAAAAACCCATTGAACATTGTTTGTTTCTGTACTAGGAAATTTGACATTACTGACAGTTTTGATGCAATTTCCTTCACCTTCCCTTTTTAATATTTACACATCAATGGATACTACAAGCACATCAGGACAATGAGACATTGAACTCCAACAGCAAAACACTCTGTCTGCTATCCAGTTCTTGCTTAAATAATCTCAACTTGGTTTGGTAACTTTACCACAACTCCCAGGGCTGAGCTCTAATTACAGCTCAGCCACTGAGGACAAGACCCGACCATCACTTCCAGGTCATCATCATAACAACCTATACTCCTGAGGTGAGCAGACGGGTTGTTTTCTGATGGTTGGTTATACAGACCGATATATGGATGAACAGGCAAAACCACTGATCTTTCAAGGAAGATAAAGTGCGAGCTAATTGGCGTTGGTTATCCCTGTCATCTTTTTGTTTTGGTTGGGAGGAGTACAGAGGGTAGAGAGAATAGAGTTGATAGATTTCCTACCAAAGTAAAGTCATAAAAGACACTGGAGGTACAGGAAATGAAAAGATGACAGTATAATGTACTCCAACACATCTCCCCCCATTTCTCTGTCTATACCATGCTCCCGTACTCTTTCTCCACACTTTCCGTCATTTCCCATTTTCACCATTTAAATTTCTTCCTCCCCATTTCTCTTCTTTTCTCTGTCCTTGCTCTCCCTGATATGTTCTCCATCCTCTATTGCTTTCTTTTCCTGTCATCTGATCTCCAGATTTTTTTCTCGGCTCAGTAACTAGTTGGAGCAGGTGACCTTGGCAAGAGCTCCTGACTTTGTCTATCAGTCTGTTGAAAGATAGAAAAGACAGAAAGAAATGCAGAGAGAAAGGAAATAGATTAACAGCAGAGATTTTCTGATGAGATTTAGTTCACTCAATTGCCAAAATTTTTTCTTGTACCCCTAGACCCTGGAAACAGAAATTAACACACACGCGGACACACACACACACACACACACACAACACAGCATGTATGATTGAATCTAACAACCCAGGGCAGGTGTGTTATGTGAGTCTGTGACATAGGCTAGAGAAGCAGTGAATTTAATTCAGAAGGATATCTAAAAAGAGTTTATATATGATTGAAAGAGAGGAAAGAGAGAAACTCATGTAACATAAACCATTAGAGAATTCTCCATTATTCAGCTAGTCTCTCGATGTACCCTGGAGAAATGAGACATGGTGACAGTTATTTATTTTGGTAGGTTGGTTATTATACTTCCAAGGGCAACATTGGAAATCAGGTTTTTGGATTTAGAAATGATGTGAGTAAAAACTGTCTTTCAACATAAACACACGTATGCACACAGAAAACTCTGATGCTATCAATAGCGCTGTGCTAGCTTTTATCGGCTTTAGTTTTCTTACCTTTTTCCACTTTTGGTTATTCATATTTTTCTGACTACTGTTGACACATCAAAACAACATCAAAAAATGAACACAAAATGTAGACCTCTGTTTCTGACTCACATGTCTCCCTCTTCCACATGCTTGAGAGATGCTGTCCAGTTTTGAGCCTGTCTCTTTACAAATCATTTTATTACTTTACCTTCTGCCTGTATAAACTATGGTGAGGTTTGGTACCATGACAATAATACAGTATCTTGCCAACCAGGAATAGTTTCAAAATGCCTGGATATTTTCAAAGAATCACCAGTTGTAATCAAACATTGTCCCAGTGTCACTGGTAGGCACAGGAAACAGTCAAGTCATCCCTTATACAACCAGATCACTGCTCTGTGCCAACAAAGAATCCTTGTTTTAATGGATACCACAGTAAATCAACCTGTACGTCATGGCACATACATGCCTCAGTGCAGTTCACCACAATAATTATATAGGGCAACAATTTGTCAAAAATGACATTAGATGATCCTGATTTATATCTCAAACTAACCTGCCCTCTATAGTCCTCTGCTGCGAAGATAACATATTTACTGTATATTTTAATGTTGTACTATGTCTCAGTGTGGTTGTTCTGAAGTTCATTTGTAAGAGGCACGGATGTGTCTCTCTGTCCAGTAGTGTTGCACCAGTAGTCTAATAACACTGTAGAAGCAGGTCTCTGACTCTGGTCCTGGGGATCTATGGCTGGTGCAGGATTTGCTTCCTGCCGGGAACTCACACAGCTGATCCATCTTAGTATGGTCCACATTTTGACTGAGAACTATGATGAATTATCTGTGTTAAGTAGGTATGCTAGTAGGTATGCTAGTATCAGAGTTGGGTAGGTTACTTTTTAAATGTAATCCGTACAGTTACAAGTTACCTGTCCACATTTGTAATCAGTAACGTAACTTTTTGATTACTCAAACTCAGTAACGTAATCTGATTACTTTTAATTACTTTTAGATTACTTTCATTTTAAGAGGCATTGGAAAACAAATAGGAATAGCCTATAACCAACTGAACACCTTTTGCGGGATCAATAATGTTAGAGATAACACAGCTGACCAAAAACGGAATTTTACCTTATGAGTTGTGTAGGCTACAGTGCCTTTGGAAATGGATTTCTAAACCATTGCTTTCTACTTCTACATTGTTGAAAAATAAATGGCAATCACTCGAAAAGGATATTGACATTGTTATATATAAAAATTAAAATATCTGTAGCTTTTCGCGCATAAACTAAATCTGCAGTAGTCTGATGATTTGCTAAACAACCAAAATTGTCAAAATGTTGCAGAAACCCCCGGCTGCAACAATGCACGTTTACAATCGTGAACACCCGCATTGAAATAAGATTTACCCGGGCGAACGTAACCTGCGATTATTATGGCCACCAGTGATGGATTTTCAGAACGCAAATGAAAGAAATAAACTGTGATTATAAACCTGCACTCAAATGCAAAAAATCACTTTAGCAGAGTGCTTCCCAACACACCTTTTCTCCTCAAATATCGTGGTAAATTCCATATAATGTTTTATCTTGAAGGCAGCGCCATGTTACAGCTATCTAACAAATAGTTGCCTAATCTATTAAACTAGTCCTGTACAAATTCTTCGGTGCAACTCGTCCTGGCTGTGTTCGGTGCATTTGACAAATAAACCTTGAAACTTGAAAAAGATGTAACTCCAGGTAGGCCTGTTGCCTATCATTGTTCTGAGAATTATGTGTCGAGTAGATAACTAAATAACATTTTATATGACTCGGCTAATATTATCGAAGATATACTCTGTTTTTACCAGCCATCCAACCAACCAAAACCGGAGAAATTTAAACTAGCGCTTCCTCCGTCACTAAACTGGTTTTGCGCGTCCACTTTTCGCGCATGATGATCATACACACAACTGAGGCACGCAAATTAATATTTCGGTTCAAATAACGATGTTTTTATAACATTAAATGATAAACTCAAACATACAACGTGTCATAATTATTTCGCGCACCTATTTTTTTTCAATTGCAGTAATCCAAAAGTAATCATAATTTTTTTCAAAAGTATCTGTAATCCGATTACAATATTTTTGTTGGTAACGTAACGAATTGCAGTTACTGTTTTTTTGTAATCAGTTAGTTACTTGTAATCCGTTACTCCCCAACTCTGGCTAGTATGTATGCTAGTAGGTATGCTAGTATGTATGCTTGTAGGTATGCTAGTATGTATGCTAGTATGTATGCTAGTAGGTATGCTTGTAGGTATGCTAGTATGTATGCTTTTAGGTATGCTAGTATGTATGCTAGTAGGTATGCTAGTATGTATGCTAGTAGGTATGCTAGTAGGTATGCTAGTAACACAACCCTTCAAATCCAGTCACTCTCCAGGGCTGGAGAAGGAGACGTCTTGTAGAAGCATGGTAGGTTAGCCAACAGCATGATGAACTGAATACACCAAGATAACAATAAGGCATCATTTCCATAATAAGAAAATGTGACATATAACCACGTCTGGCCCATTCATCTGGGAGTGCGTATATAAAGTTTCACACAGCTCATTAAGCATCATCCACGGCCTACATCATTCTGTCTTCCTGTCGTTCATTCTCTCTTTCCCTCTCTATTGCTCTCTCTCTCACCAAGTCTCTATGCTTCATTCCCTAATTATCTCCACTGCTGCCTCTTTAGCGGTCTCTGTTCATCACTCTCTCCCTCTCACACAATGTTTCTATCCCCGTTTTCTGTCTCTAGTTACCTGTTTCATCTCTCATTTTCTCATGATCTATATATTCACCCACTCTCTCGCTGTCTTTGTGACTATTCCTTCTCTTCTCTCTCCCACTCTCTCTATATCACTTTCACCATTCTCTCACTTCACACTCTCTCTTCTCTCTTTCACTTCTCATACATCTGTCACATAAGTATTTTGTCCATTGCAAACACAACAAGATGTCTGCTTCACTAACACACTGAGTAGCAGCTCACTGACTTGTGCTTTGTTTACATTTCAGTGTGATTAGTTGGAATTGGAATAAAGATTGTTTCAACCTATGGTGTTTTTATTTGCCTGTGACTCTGGGGATACTAACTGCCCCTGTGGTTTGTTCAGACCATATTCATCTGTTTTACACCTGTATTGCATTGCAGTTCATCAGAGTAAATCAATGATCACCTGAAAGCGAGGAAGGAAGGTTTATTGGTATTGTAAATTAGCCCTAGTTTTGGCTAGGTTCAACAAGGCCGCTAGTTAGCATTGACAAGCACTTGTTGTGAGGGAGCATACTGGGAGTGTTGCCTGACTGGTGTAGATAGACACTGACGGTTGTATACAGAGATACTGTATACTGAAGAGGCAGTCATCTCCATCCGTTACCAAGGAAACGGCTTTGTTAGCATCAAGTCTGCCATAAATCATTGGTTACACAGCGTCATACACACATATATATGTACACACACACACACACGCACACATACTTTATCAGTGCTTCTGTCTCAAGGCACTTCTGTTTGTGTTCAGGGTTAGGGTTAGCATAAGCATCACAGTATAAAGCATTAAACATGACGTGTAGCTGGTGTTTTGCTTAGTGGACATTTGGAGACTCAGGAAAGTGTATTTCTTTCATAGTTCATGCCTTAATATACCGACATTGCCAGGCAGCTTTTAAGTGAAAGCACAGTAATTGAAAGACTACATTTGTAAATCTAGAACAGATTTCCCAGGTCAGTGGAGTTTGAAAGTGAAATGAATTAAAGAAGAGTAACAAAGTTCCACTACATGAAAGTGTAAAGGTGAAAACAAATTGGTTGTCAAGTAGCTGAGCAGCACCTGTTTTGTGAACAGGAAATGGAATGTGTCAAAGCAACAACACGCATACAATAGATCAAAAATAAAACTGAAGGCATTTTGGCCTGTTTTCCAGAGGAAGATGTGTGTCAAAGGCATTTAACTGTATGATTTCTTCAGGTAGTCTGGTTATTTACAACCAAAAACAACAATTGACATACCAGTTCTGATGTAATAGTTATCTAAGACCAACAGGATTGTCTTGTTTTGCTTGTTGGAGGATACAACAACGGTACATAGCTGGATCAAGTTCAGTAAAGAGAGTCACTGAAAGGAATGGAGGAGGCCCAGATCAAACAAAGGCCACCTCATGTTGAAGTTACCAAAAGAACTGTTCAAAAATATAGCACACCATATATGAAACTCTCACAGGACAGTGAGGGACAGAATGAAAGTGAAAGATTGTGAGGGACGGACGACTCAAGGTTGCCTTCTAATCAAAGTTTCACCTCGAAGTTCCAAGGGCAATATTCCGACTGCACATTAAGATACTGAAACCAAAAGCATAGTAAATCCAATCTATTTCAGAGACAAAATATTTGATAAAGGAACCATTTTTTCTTGTAAACAGCAATAAATAAGCTCCCCCTAACAGTAAAGGTTGTCACGTTGATTTCATCATTTTTTTTTTAACTGGTAGTTTTGATCTGCTCCATCACAAGTGATTCAGCTGTTGTTAATTAGTTGATTCGTTAAGCTGAGTGCAAGACTGGAACAAAACGATGCACCATCTGGTGGTCCATAAGGAATGTATTGACAAACAATAGTTTAAAGTCTGCTTCTACAGGGACAGAGATGAGAGGGTCATGTGAACGGTTGTGAAGTTGATTCTGAATCATTCACATATAATATTCCATCTCTTCTATCCTTCACAGTGTTCTCTGTTCTCTGTGCTTATCCTAAGGCTATGTATGGCCTTGGGGGCTTGTCGGTTACATCACTGTCTCTGGAGAAAACTGGGTAAACAAAACACATGCAACACACATGCTTCAGCTTTCATACCGACAAACAAACACACACACACGCGCGCGCGTGTGCAAAACACAAACAAACAAAAAACAAAGACAGAAATAATATATGCACAGTCATACACAGTGTTTCCGGCATCTTTCGGCAGTTTAGCCTGACAGGTCTGCCACAAAGATAGGGGCAGAGAACGTAGTCAAGATGACGGTGTGACTCATCTCAACCAAGACAAGGTTTTACAATTAAAACACACTCATCCATCTGACAACCCAATCTGCATATACAGTATCATGGTCTGCCATTGCTGCTAGGTTTGTGCTGTTTGTCATCGAGTCATTCGGTTTTGTCATCTAAGGACGTGTATGAGTCATATTGTCATAAGCAAGCACATCAAGGACGTGCGTTCTATCTGCCAGAGGCCAAATTACTAATGACAGATATAGAAAAAGTCAATTCTAGTGATTTTATTCATCAGAAGGGTTTGTGTGAGAATTGACCATTTGGGCTACTATAGATTTTTTTTCCTATTTACAATAGCTATAATCTTTGTCTTCAGTCTTTTCTCACTGTCCTTTTGTAACTCTGTCCAACACACACACACACACACACACACACACACACACACACACACACTGATACTGTTACACCTGCCCACCCCCGTTCCTGCTCCATAATATCACGTGTAAATGGTTCTCTCTGATTCTCACAGTTTTGTCCATCACTGTTCATGTGTTCTTGTCTGTGAGCTTCATGACTGTATTTCTTACCACACTTTTGCTTTTCTTTTTTCATGGTCCCTATTAAAATCCTGTACCAATTGACTATGCACCTGCCTTGCTCATGAAGAACGGTGAAAAGTACCCATGTAGATACCTCAGGTATCAGTGACTGTCCACGATACAGAGTTCTCACAGAGAATATACAGACAGGTGACAAATGAAAGGAAAAAAAGCAAATAACATCCTATCATGCTCTGGGGCATGGATAAAAATGCTGAGCACGCCCAGTTGACCTTGATTTTGGATCATTTGGCAAGGGGATATAAGTGACTTTGAAAGAGGGTTCATTATTGGCTCTCTTCCAGGAAGACATGCCCCCATCCACAGGGTGCAAGGGATCAACTATTTGATGAGTATGAGAATGATGTGAATCATAAGCTCTGGCCTTCACTGTCACCAAGTCTCAACCCAATTGAACCCTTATGGTAGATTTTGGACCGACGTGTTAGACGGCGCTCTCCACCACCATCCTCAAAACACCAAATGAGGGAACATCTTTTGGAAGAACAGTGTTCCATCCCTCCAGTAGAGTTCCGGAGACTAATCTATGCCAAGGCGCTTAGAAACTGTACTAGCGGCTCGTGGTGGCCCAAGACCTTACTGAGACACTTTATGTTGGTTGGTTTTTCCTTTAATTAGACACCCATAAGTATATATATATATATATATATATATATATATATATATATATATATATATATATACAGGTGCATCCTAAAAAATTAGAATATCGTGGAAAAGTTCTTTTTTTACCTGATTCAAATCAATAAGTGACACCTTCATATATTCTAGATTCGTTACGCATAATGTGAAACAATGCAAGCCTTTATTGTTTCAATCTTGATGATTACGGCTTACAGCTCATGGAAATCAAAAATCCAGAATCTTAAATTATTTGAATAATACATTTACAACACAGAAATGTCAACTTGAGAAGAGCTCTAATCAGCTAATTAACTCAAAACACCTGCAAAGGTTTCCTAAGTATGTTAATTTATGCACACAATACTTGGTCGGGGCTCCTTTTGCACAAATTACTGCATCAGTGTGGCATGGCATGGAGGCAATCAGCCTGTGGCACTGCTGAGGTGTTATGGAAGCCCAGGTTGCTTTAATAACGACCTTCAGCTCGACTGTGTTGTTGGGTCTGGTGTATTTAATTTTCCTCTTGACAATAGATTCTCTATGGGTTTCAGGTCAGGTGAGTTGGCTGGCCAATCAAGCACACTAATACCAAGGGCAGCAAACCAGTTGCCAGTCATATTGGCACTGTGGGCAAGTGCCAAGTCCTGCTGGAAAAGGAACTCAGCATCTCCATAAAGCTTATCAAGCATGAAGTGCTCTAAAATCTCCTGGTAGATGGCTGCATTGACTCTGGACTTGATAAAACACAGTGGACCAACACCAGCTGATGACATGGCACTCCAAATCATCACTGACTGTGGAAACTTCATACTGGACTTCAAACAACTTGGATTCTGTGCCTCTCCACTCTTCCTCCAGACTCTGGGACCTTGATTTCCAAATGAAATGCAAAATTTACTTTCATCTGAAGAGAGGACTTTGGACCGCTGAGCAAAGGTCCAGTTCTTTTTCTCATTCGCCCAGGTAAGATGCTTCTGATGTTATCTCTGGTTCAGGAGTGGCTTGACACTAGGAATGAGACACTTGTAGCCCATTTCCTGAACACGTCTGTGCGTGGTGGCTCTTGATGCACTGACTCCAGTCTCAGTCCACTCCTTGTGAAGCTCCCCCAAGTTCTTGAATCGGCTTTGCTTGACAATCCTCTCAAGGCTGCGGTCATCCCTGTTGCTTGTGCACCTTTTCCTACCACACTTGTCCCTTCCAGTCAACTTTCCAAGAATATGCTTTAGTACAGCCCTCTGCGAACAGCCAGCCCTTTCAGCAGTGACCTTCTGTGGCTTACCCTGTTCATGGAGGGTGTCAATGAGTGTCTTCTGGAGAACTGTCAAGTCAGCAGTCTGTGGTTGTGTGTACTGAAGGCTCAGGGAGTTTATTAGCTGATTAGAGCTCTTCTCAGGTCAACATTTCTTTATTGTAAATTTATTATTCTAATATTTTAAGATACTGGATTTTTGATTTCCATGAGCTGTAAGCCATAATCATCAAGATTGAAACAAAAAAGGCTTGCAATGTTTCACATTATGCGTAATAAATCTAGAATATATGAAGGTGTCATTTTTTTATTTGAATCAGGTAAAAAAAGAACTTTTCCACAATATTCTAACTTTTGGTGATGCACCTGTATATACATAAAATAATGCAAACTAACACACTGTTTGCATTGAAGTGTTTTTGTGAGTGAAGGGAACCACAACGTTCTGTGTAGCACAGGGCATGCCATTCTATACGAAATGTTGTCCCATTATAAAAGGGTCCAGATGCTATAATGTTCTTACTTGTTGCATGCTATTGGCTTAGAGAGTATGATATGACTAGTCTTGTGTGAGTTGTTAGTATCCTGGCCTGGGAACGTATCACTCCTCATAGACAAAGATGGCTGTGTAATACTGGCCTCTGCTCTTCCAAAACAAACAGTCACTGTGACACGCCAAGAGACACCTCCCTGTTTCCTCTCTCAGAGGGTTTAACGCCATGACAACCACACACTTCAGCTGTCATATCAGCTGTCACACACACACATTCAAGCAAGTATGCACACAGATACACGCACACACACATACACACACACACAGCCACACACAAACAGACAGAAACACACACACACACAGGCACACACAAACAGACACACACACACTCAGGCACACATGCATGCACTTACGATCACACACACTTGGCTGTCAGTCAAGCCTTAGACAGTTGGCTGCCAGTCAAGCCTTTATGTTGTGGAAAAATAAACCGTTGTATAACTGCTCGAAAATATTTATTTGTAATTAAATGGGGGGGGGGGGTATTTTAAGACAGATGGGCACCTCCTAAAAAGTCAAAAGGCTACAAAAAGGCTTTAAAAATGTCTGTCAGTTCCTGAAAAGAACAATCTGTTGAGTGACACACAATCAATAGACTGACAGCCAGAGTCTCTCACCCAGACAACGTTCAAATACGGCTGTGCAACCTGTTCCCTGAAGGTTAGATACTATACGCTCATCATGTAATCCCCTCAACAATCTAGAGTCACAAATGTCTAGACGAATCAGGGCTTGAGCCAGTCAGAATTCCACCATCCCAGTTGATACAATCATGACTCGGCCCAACCAATACAATTTAGGACCAGTGATGTGGGAAGCAGAAGCATGACCCAACCGAGGCAACACCAGGCAAAGACGAGTGGAAACTATGTTGAAATCACATGATCCTGGACACAAACCCAGCTTGGAGGCCTTTGTCAAAGCATTATTCCGGGTGTTTTTACAGGTTGCTAACCTGACTAAAGCAACAGAAGGGTTTTTGGTGGATATGGTACACTATAACCAAATCAGCAACAACACCTGTCACATAAGTACATCTTTCTATTGTGGACAGTTAAATTTAAGCTGAAGCTGGCAGTAGTACAGTACTGTGCAAAAGTCTTAGGCACCCGAAAGTCAAACTAAGGCCAGTTATTTGGGTAGTGTTTTAATTTTAAAATACAATATATATATAATACATAAATATATGAATATAATGTATATTATATATATTTTTTACAAATAAACACTTAATATCCAAATAAATGACTTCCGTTCGACTTTCAGGCGCCTAAGACCTTTGCACAGTACTGTATGTTCTTAATGTTTGCTCGAAATGTTTGGGACTTTCTGTTAAGTATGAAGAAGAGTGGAAAATTAAGGACAGAGCAATAATTGTATCACCTGGTAAGGCAGGGCTTTCAACAGACTTGAGTCCTCATTGGCTATGACAAGCTTGACTAGTACGTGTTCAGGTGAAAAGTTGTGTCGAATCCAATGACAGACTGAAAAGGAACTCACTAATTGCTCTAGAATCCAGACTAACCGGAAATCCTGGGCTGCATCTCAGTAGCTTTAAGTGGCACGCTCTTCGCCTCAACTCTTCTCTCCTTGTCTTTTACTCACACAAGCTGGGTGAAAGCAAAATGAATGATGCATGGTAAATATACATAAGCCTACTCGGACAGCACCAATAAAAAGTTAATGCAGATATAAATCCAGTATTAGCAATCAACACACTTTATGACATGCCCCTTTTTATGTCTCCTAGATACATGTCACTGCACACATCCATACCTGCCAATTGACATTACACAACATTACACCCATTCACAGTATTTATTAACTTTTTGCCCCATTGACAACCAAACATCAATTTACATAGCTAGTTTGATAGTAGTGGAGGCCTATGGCATAATTTCTTCTGAGACATCCCAGGAGAAAGCCAGTGTCAAAGAGTATGGGCTTTGTAATGCAGATCAGTTGCATACAGACATGGCTGATCGTTATGGCACAGAGCCATCTCTCAGAGCACGCCGATCATAAATAGTTATTATTCTGGAGGTTTCCTTCCCTCATTCATTTAATATGGAGACATTGATCTAAAATTCAGCAAATTGTTAGGGCGTTTATTATCAGGTCCTACACATCTTTGTTTAGTTATTGATGATTGGTTTTGGATGTAATACCAGGAAAATGGATTAACATGCATCCCAAATGACACCATTCCCTTTATAGTGCACTACTTTTGCCAATTGCCTTATGGGCCAAATATCGTACAGAATAGGGCATAGGGTGCTATTTAAAGCCCGGGCACAGACCAGGAAACAGAGACCTAGGTAAGGATGGATCAATCATTTTTACTCCTCAAATATTAACTGTATGTCAATTACTCTTCAGCCCACATTCTTCTATCTCTGATGCCTCTCATTCAGACTCTACAGCCTAACACGGACTGAATGTGTGTGTGTGTGTGTGTGTGTGTGTGTGTGTGTGTGTGTGTGTGTGTGTGTGTGTGTGTGTGTGTGTGTGTGTGTGTGTGTGTGTGTGTTTAGTCACAGTCAAGAACTATGAACTTTATTACTGTATTTGTTTGCCTATAGCGCCACCTATTGAATCCATGAAAGAATCACATTTAGAGGCCATTCTGCAATTTCTCCAGTAGAGGTCATGTGTTGCTCGACGATGTTGCAAAACGTCAAGCAGATGGAGAAGGAAAGAGGTCTCAACTACGGTATGTATGTACTGTACCTGTGACATTGTGGCATCTCTAATTGCCCCTCCAGATGGAATCTGTGCCCCCTCAGTTTTGTTTCCCCATAAACACTGCAAATGGTATATGAATTAGATATGCCCCCTCATTTATAAAAATGTCAATTCATCCTGGAGCTGGGTCTGAACTGGAACACCATGAAGGATCTGCCAACAAAGTAAAAATTAAAATGCTGGATGTCGTGTTAGAACACCTTTTCCCCATGGTCAGGCACCAGTACAAGCCACTCCAGATGGTGGAGAAAATAGAAAAGCCGCTTAAATCTTGCTGTATTTTATTTCCTTCAAAATAAAGAAATACAAGCCTTAGTAAAAGGTGGTTCTTGAACAAGGCTTAAAATGACTTGGTGGGATGATTTCTCTGTTGTCAGTACCTTGACCATAATATGTTGCAACAACTGTAGCCTGTTCATTCTTCTTTCGGTCTCAGTACTGTATTCAGTACGGTAAAACACCCTCACAGCCTTAATGTTTTCTTGCTTGTTTCACTGTTGTCACACAGGCCATATAACCCAGACCCAGACCACGATTTTTCAGACACTCGCCTGAAGTGAGTGACGGAGAGAGAGAGGAGGTAGGAAGGGAGTCAAGGAAGGAGAGAAGAGTAAAGGAGGGAGAGAGGAGTAAAGGAGGGAGAGAGGAGGGAGGAATGAATTACGGAGAAAGGATTAAGAGAAGGGAGTGATGAAAGAGATGGAAACCAATCAAGAAAACAATTGAATTGACAAACAATTTAAACCCACACACACACACATACACACAAGCATGTGCATTCGCGCGCACACACACACACACATGCACATGGAAACACAGAAACACAAACACATAGATTGAATCAGCCTGCTTGTTTCTCTGGGTGTGAAATACAATCAACAGCAGGAAGGAAAGTCAATTTCAGGCCCCAGTGGAGAGAACACTTGTCTGCTTTTAACTGTCGCTCTTAGTTAAACACATTGGGTGTGGAACTCAGTCTGTGTTTGTCTAGGGGCCTGTGCATGTCTGTGTGCGTATGTGTGTGTTTTCTTCAAGAAAAAGAAACTAACTACATACTTACATAACTTCAGTATATAGGCTATGCTGCGTCAGGGGAAATATACTTCATACATTCGATTTATGCTTAATTTAGCATGGTAAAATTACATTGTTACATAACAAACCATGAACTGGAATGTGTTCGGCGCACCACAACAGCCCATTAAACATAAAGAAGAAAGAAACAACAATGACCAAAAATATAGTTTCAGATTCATAGAATCTTTTGGAACCCAATGACTGAATAATGCATGGGAAATAATTACTCTAAACTTACCAAGGAATCCATTGTCAGTTTCTTATCTTAATTCGAAGGGGTGAGGCAGTCCCACTATATTGGGTTTAGTCTTTTCATGTGGTTTTATTAGACGTGACAATGGGGAAGGTAGGAGGAGAGGGCGAGGCTTGAGGGGCTGAATTCTGACCCATACTTCCACCAATGGACAGAATGTCCATGATTGTGGACGGCTAATTCGGGTTTAGGTCCAAACTGAAACAACAGGAATAGACATGGTGGTGGAATTGAGCATAAGCAGTCATATTCCAAAGTCATATTCCAGACTTGTATTCCAGAATCATATTCCAGAATCGTATTCCAGAGTCGTATTCCAGAGTCGTATTCCAGAATCATATTACAGAGTCATATTCCAGAATCATATTCCACAGTCATATTCCAGAATCGTATTCCAGAGTCGTATTCCAGAGTCATATTCCAGAGTCTTATTCCAGAATCATATTCCAGAATCATATTCCAGAATCATATTCCAGAGTCATTTTCCAGTCATGACAGTAACTTACTGCTGAGTCAGTAGTCTGGGTGCATGTACTGCTGCAACATGGGTTTGAATCTGGTCCACAACTCTTTCATAAAAACTCTCTATCTTTTACACTTTCTCTATCAATAAAGAATAATAGCAAGATATTTTTTATTCTTTTTGCCTAAGTTCTTGGAGTTTCCTTGACTTTGAAAATATAGGGGAAACCCCTCTAAATTCTTCAAGCAACATTATCAAAGGGTATTTAAAGAACTATTTATACTTGTTAGTAGGAGAACCATATGAACCACCTCTCTGCTCAAAAGTTTACCCCAAAAGGTTCTTTAAATGATTATTTGAGGAACTATTAAAATGGAGTTATTTAAAGGACACTTTGAATAAGCCCTAAAGGACCATCCAAGAACTTTTCTTTTAAGAGTGCTTGGGTATGATCAACATTACTGTTTCAGAAATACCTACAGATAAAATAGCATTCAAGAGCAGTGATTTGTACTGATACAGTTGCTCAGGCAGCACCATTCTGGCACTACAACCTCTCAAATCCCAAGTTAACCACTTCTTATGGACCACTGTTGCTCTGAGAATTTAAATCAGAATTTAAATTGCCAAAGTGCAAAATGATAACATCCCTCTGTCAAGCCTGGGTCAAGTCTATGAAGATTTAAGTCCACTTAATCCCAACATTTCTCCAAGTTTCACCATCATTGTAAAGCATCCACCCATAAGTACCCAGGGACACACACACACATACATATATAAATGTAAACAAGCACATACCCACACACATTCTACAAATGTCGAAACAGCCTTGACCCAAGTCCCTCTGTGAGCCTTAAAAATCAGAATGCACACATTAGGGAGAAAAGAATGGGAACGCAAATTCACCAGGATCTTTTTCTGGCTGAAGGAAAATGTGATGTCTTTAGCTCTGTCTAACAGCCATCTGCAGAAAGTTCTCCCTGAGAAATGTACAGTACAAATCACTGACGTATCTGAGAAATGTACAGTACAAATCACTGACGTATCTGAAAAATGTACAGTACAAATCACTGACGTATCTGAGAAATGTACAGTACAAATCACTGACGTATCTGAGAAATGTACAGTACAAATCACTGACGTATTGGTGTTTATTTTAGCACGCAAACATATATGTACCCACACCCCCACACACACACCCACATACACCCCCCCAAACACACACAGACACACACACAGACCCACACACAATTAGCACTGGGATAATCTGGGTCATTGCCCTCTACTCTCCATTATGAAATGAGTGTGTGGATTAATCTAATGTAACAAGCATTCTCCTTCCACGTAAGAGCAAATTATGCTTCTCTACTTGTCAACAGCTGATACCCCAGTCCTCAGCTGTTTGCATGTGTGTGTTTTTGTACAACCCTGTTTCCAAAAAAGTTGGGACGCTGCGTAAAATGCAAATAAAAACAGAATGCAATGATGTGCAAATCATGTATCTCTATATTAAATTGAAAATAATACAAATATCATATCAAATGTTGAAACTGATTTTTTTTTATTGCTTTTGGAAAAATACATGCCCATTTTGAATTTGATGCCAGCAACATATTTCAAAAAAGTTTGGAACAAGGGCATGTTTACCATTGTGTTGCATCACCTCTTCTTTTTATAATGCCCTGTAAGGATTTAGGAACTGAGCAGGGCAGGGCCTTCCCTGAAAAAGACGTCTTCTGGATGGTAGCATATGTTGCTCCAAAACCTGTATATATTTTTCAGCATTAATGGTGCCTTCACAGTTCACGTCACCCATGCCATGTGCACTAATTCACCCCCATACCATCATGGATGCTGGCTTTTGAACTGTGCACTGATAACAAGCCGGATGATGCCTCTCCTCTTTAGTTCAGAGGACGCGGCATCCAAGAGTCCCAAAAATAATTTCAAATTTTGATTAATCAGAACACAGGACAGTTTTCCACTTTGCCTCAGTTCATCTTAAATGAGCTCGGGCCCAGAGAAGGCGGCGCCGGTTCTGGATCTTGTTCATATCTGGTTTCTTTGCATGGAGTTTTAACTTGCATTTGTGGATGCAGTGACGTACTGTGTTCACAGACAATAGTTTTCAGAAGTGTTCCTGAGTCCATGCAGTGATTTCCACTACAGAATCGTATCTGTTTTTAATGCAGTGCTGCCTGAGGGCCCGAAGATCACGGCCATCCAATATTGGTTTTCGGCCTTGTCCCTTGCACACAGAGATTTCTCCGGATTTTTTTCATTTTCATTATATTATGTACCGTAGATGAGTTCCCCAAACTCTTAGCAATTTTACGTTGAGAAAGGTTATTCTTAAATTGTTGGATTATTTGCCTGTGCAGTCTTTCACATAGTGGTGAATGAAAATACTGAGAGGTGTAGCATTGAATGGATCTGCATTTCTGATGTTTGATGATTTAAACTGAGAATTCTATTATATCCAGTCCAGCCTGAGCTAGCCTCTTCATCTATTCAAGTAAATGAAAAAGTTTAAATGAATGAAGAACTGCCTTGTTATGTTACAGCTCAACTGTCTCACAGCAATATTACACTGTAGTGGTTGGTACTTGGGTGCACAAAGTACATGTGGGTAACAGGTTCCAGGAGATTGTTGGTCAATAGACTAATCCCATTAAACCATTGTCTGTCGCTGAAGAAATTTTTGGTTATGAAGGCCAAGTTGACTGAAGTGGTCCACTAGACCTTCCTTGAATTTGGGCAGAAGTGTCAGGAAACGAGATTTGGCCTAATGGTTAGGTTATTGAGGTTAGAGTTGGGATTACGTGGTGTGATCCATGTCTACATGTACTTGTTTGTGGTTAGGGGAGGCCAGGTAATATTGTGTGTGTGTGTGTGTGTGTGTGTGTGTGTGTGTGTGTGTGTGTGTGTGTGTGTGTGTGCGTGTGTGTGTTTCTACATATCGTACGCTACTGAGAAAACCAGTTTGAATGTGGTGATCGTTAATTGGTACTCATCTAACATGGGTACTAACCGCTCGAGTACAAACCAATATGCGCACGACCCTTCATACACTCTTAGTCATTGAATTTGTCTTTACAGTTCAGTTAACCTCGTTCTCAATTCTAACATCATCTCATATGGTCCTACAGTTTTCAGGAAAACTAAAAAGGTCATAACCTTTTTCATGTTTGTATTATTGCACTCATTTGCTCCCACTAGATGTGTGTGTGTGTGTGTGTGTGTGTGTTGGCCCTCAGGGCTTGAATGAAAGTATCAAGAGATTGTATAATGAGCCTATCTTGGCTGACATTTCTCTTTTAATCGTGTGGATGAGAGGACTTCTGTCACACACACCTGCATATAGACAAACACACACAGTTGCTCTGTGCTTTGTGATATGATAAGAGCTACAGTAGGACCATACCAGAGTGAGAAGGCAAGTATCTATCTATGTTACCTTCAATGCTCCTCTCCTTCCACAAAGAGTCCACCCAAGACTAATCTACTATCACTAAGCCCTCACTGCGGCCCCCACACCCTCTTTGAAATGTTAAGTGTGTGTGTGTGTGTGTGTGTAAGGCAGTATGCTACGCCAGAGGCCTGCAATATTTAGCTCACAGCACACTGTCACTACTAAAGGGGTAATCCGAAAGTCAAAATGGTTTCTCGCTAACAGTGGAATCTTTTTGAAACATTTCCTCCGAGTGTTTATTTTGAATATAGAGTAAGTGAAATCCTTAGGTACGTTGCATTATAGTCCCTTATCATGCTGAATGTCTTCTAAAACTCACAAAAAGGGCTGAGCTCCTTCCTTACTAATAACTATCACTTTTACTTATCCCAGTTTTTATCAATAATAAAGGATTCCGACGATAAGCTTTAGAAGATGTGGTTTCAGTAATCCTGGGAGCATTGCTCTTGGCACTTGGTTTTAAGCTCTGGGATCAAAAAATGAGTTGCTGAAAAGATTAGAAATCTGAGATAATTCCTTTGAAGAAAACGGCAGCAATACTGATGAGATGCCTCTCTTGAAATGATACTATTATTCTTCAATAATTATGAGAGCGTCATAATGCATTGTGTTGCTATTCTTCATTTAAAGTGTTACCACAAATAATATAGTCACAATTATTGAAGAAGAATTATTGAAGAATAATAGTATCAGAATAATAATACTATTATTCTTCAATAATTGTGACTATATATTTGATAAAATTATTAACATTTTGTGTTCATTTTCTATCTTTCTTTGGGTTCTTTCTAAGGTGTTTGAAAGGTTAGCCTTTGGTAGTAAGTTTTATGACACAAAACTAACAATATGTCACAAGAAGTCTACATACGATGTGACGTGTCATGACAATATTATTAGAGTATTGTAACATGTTGTGTCTGTTATTACATGTTATATGCTGGGTGCTTCGAATTCTGAATGCTGGTTGGTTGATAACTGGTACATATGAGACCGTCTATGTTACCACGGCTATGACATCACACCACTTCTTACTGCTGTAACTACGTTGGTATTATTCATGTGCAATAAGGCATCTTGCGGGTTTGTGTCGCAATGAGTTACCCCTAAGAACAGCTCTTAGCCACGGTATGTTGGCCATTTACCACACCACCTTGTGCCTTATTGTTATGATATGGTTATGAGAGCATCATGACACGTTATGACACTGTCGGTCTTATAAAGGGTGACCTTATTTGTTTTGTATTTTTGAAGTACTGTAAATAAGTTCCACTCAGGACGAACAAGATTGTTTAAACCTTTGATCTTCATGAGAAAAGATCAGTCCATATCAATGAATATCTCGCCTATGGTATATACTGTATGGATTCATCGCTCTCCATCTACAGTACATCCCTTCTCAACAGGCATTCGAGGTGAAAGCTAAATATGCATTTACAGAGTATAACACTGAAGGCGAAAGCTTTTATATGATACAGTAATATCCATATTCATGAAGGGGGAGGAGAGTCAGTGTCAAATTTTTCCAGGAGAAGGAATTATGTCACTAATGTAATCAGCTGTACTGTCCTCAGTGGTCTGTATGGTGGTTTTGTGTCTGAAATTTGTCCGCTACACCATCACTTTATCAAACCCAACTCCATATTAACTCATAGCCCTGTACTATGGATAAAGGCAGATAATTGCTACACTCCCTGTATTTAAATTAAATCAGTGTAAGGGAGGTGTACAGAACCAGGAACCAGGGAAGTGCGTGGAACCACACAGCAATAAAAGCATTTTAACTCAAAACACATCAAAATATTATATTTACTTCTACAACTGTGATTAAGCTTGATCATTGCTTTCTGGAAAAGGCTCTCAATAATCTGAAGGAATGGTACTTGGAGATCTGCAGATCTAGAAGCTCCTCTTTCATTAGTTTCTCCCCATCGGGGACTTCTGTCCAAATGTAATAATTTCATTCAGCCCAAGCTGTGACAAAAACATCTTGTTAATTTCCCACTGATGAAGTCTTCAACAATAACAGCATATTCTACAGAATTATGAAATACAGCAGGCTACAGTATGATCCACTCACACTGGCTTTTCCAGACTTTAGTAAATGAAGGTCCAGACCAAGGCACTGAGATCCCAGTAAATTAGAGTCTACAAATAAACAGAACAGAACAGCATTGTTCTGGAATAGAACTCTAGAATGTACTTAAAGGTTTTCTCCCTACTGTTCATGACACATTTTGTTTCAGTGTTGTTTTGACGGACTGATGACTACACTACACATAAACTCCATAGGCGCCAATGAAGATTTGGTCAAAACAAAATCACTGGAAAACATTGATTATAATGAACACACATAATCAGTAGGAAAGCCTTTTGTCATAATGTTGACGTCGCCTGGCGGACTTTAGATACGGTATAATGTAAACTTCCTAGATAAGAATAAGGGAAGTTCACTGTATTTGAGCAAATTAATCATAACATCGATAGCTATCTTTGACTGACTGCTAGCTAATGACAACGGTGTCATCTGTAGTAAATTTGTTTATATAATGATGTTGGCAAAGAATGTTAGAAATATCATCATATTTACAATCTATATAGTTCAATTCAGTTATTAACCCCTGTTCAAAATCCTTAGCCCCTTCTTCAACTTTTGACCATCAATATTGTTGTGGAGTCTGTCGATTGTTGGTGGCAATAGCAACTACGTGACAGAGTGATAGAGGTGAAACCCTTGAGTTCTTTCGCCAGCATGCAGATAGAGTCTGCGGTGGACAAAAGATTGAATATTGCATGAGATTGAATATTGCCCAGTGCTGCATGTGGCTGAGAATGCTTGTTTCACGCTGTGATGCTCCCCACTGATTCAACCCCTTTTGAATATGCAAATACGTCCCCCCCACCACACACACACGGCCGCATGCACGCATTAATGATATGTGTAAATATGCATGAAGACAAACACACACACACACACACACTCAAGACACACACAAAATCAAAAACAACTCAATCGGATCCGTCAACACAAGACCTGACCGTCTGATTGGATGGATGACGATGATGTCAGATGGGTTAACGAGACATTATTGTCCTTTCTTACAATATTTTTTTCTTCCTTCCTTTCTTACATACTATGTTGATTGGATTGTTTTGGTGTGACAAGCACATTCCACTCTTCATGGTTTTTGTTATTTAACAATGTAACTTTCCAATGCTAAATTAAGCATGCAAGCATTAAACTAATGAAGTAGATTTTCCATGATGCAGCGTAACCTATTTACAAAAGTTATTTTTGACAATTACAGATTCTTAAATAAAAGAACACTTGAAATGTATACATCTAGAATGTGATTTCAACAGTTCCTTTGAATTAATTGTGTGATCGTTCAGCTGAAACAGCAGAATGGAAAACACTGCCCTGCACTTCTTCCGTGATTGTGCTTTCTGTCATTGTAAACAGATGACGTAACAAGGTCATAGGTTAGGTGACTAGCAGCACTACACCCTGGCTATATGACTATGACCCTCAAGCCAGTGAACACGTGGATCACAGGATAGACCAATTCCATATTGTTTGGTTTTTTGTTCTTTCCACTGTCTATGCCATTCACAGTTCTGAAAGAACTGGATAAATGAAAGATCACAGCCTACTGGAAGGACTAACTATCATTATAGACCATTCCAGAAACGTTTGATTATATGAATATAGAACAGTATGCTAATTTTATTAGTATTCTTCAATGCAGGGGCTGCTTTGATGAATGGTCTGTGAATGTATCTAATCTCTCCCTTCTTTGAAAGTCCCTATTATTAGTCGTCATCTCTGGTATTTTGTTTGTCCCTCAGTGTACCCCCTCTTCAGACCCCCAGCCCTTTTACTGTCACTGGACAGACACATCACACACTGTACACACACTGCCCCATACACACAGACACAAAGAGAAACACACACACAACAGACACAATCAGAGCAATGCAGACACACAGTACTGTGTGTTCACACAGCAACACAGTCGGTCTGTACTGTTGCACACACAACCGATACTGGGGATAGAGTAGGTCTCTACTCACTGGAGACATATCTCTCATTTACATATAGTTCAACAGCACTGTCCCAGTCCCACAGCCACTGGAGACAGAGGTGATGAGAGAGGATGGGTCAAATGGGATTCTGCCCCCTATTCAGTGATACGTGAAAGAAGCAGACACTCAGCACCAAACTACAAGTACTCTTACACAGACCCAAGTGAATGCCCAAGGCAAGGACTTTTTTAAGCGTACGCACACACACTAACTGTAAGTGCAGCAGAAAATGTATGCTTTGGATGTTGGCTGAGTCACAGATGAATAAATGAACAGTTTAAAATCCATGACTGCTGGATTCAAAACAGAATGAGAGTCCTGCCCACAGCCTTGTAAACAGGCACTCAGGGGGCTTCCCAAACAACACTAGCCAGGGAATGAGGTATCATTCGGGACTCACACAGGGTCATAGTCTGCCTGCCTTGGTCTCATGTTCCTGGCCTAATGAAGTTGAATGCGCAGAGGCTGCTGTGAACAGAATGCAGAGGCTCTCCGTGGTTTAGCTGTGAATCGCAATAGCACCGGAGCAGTGCAGTGCGGTTAAAACCCTGGATGAAATGAAGCACAGAAGTGAGGACGGAAAGGAGGGTGAGGAAGAGAGGCAAGACAGAGTCGGCAGGGGAGAGGGTGGCGAAGGACTAGGGACAGGGACAGTGAAAGGGACAGGGAGGTGAGGCTTGGGATGGATGGAGGGGTGAGTGAGAGCTGGGGAGAAGAGGAGAGGTGGTGGGGGGGGCGGTCAGAGAGGTGCACGGTCATGTTCTTGGCAGCAGTTCAGGACATTAATGCATGCAGTTTACAGAGATGGAGGGAGTATTACAGGGAGAGGGTCAGTCAGAGTTCAACAGCGACAGGGGTCTCAGGCATCAGTCAGGTTATAGACTGGGACTGAACCGCAGCTGTGGCGGTCTTAACCGGACCCAGTCCAACCAGCAATGATTGAATAATGACTGAAATCAATGGATGGCATTTATTGAGCAATTTTTCAATCAGTCTAAATGTGTTTATTAGCATGATGACGTACTCCAGCATACTCTAACTTGTGGATGGAACATTTTCTTCCACATTAACATGGTTACCGGTTTAAGCACCATTCCAAGTGTCCTTGCTGAGTTGCTTTAATAGCAGCACCCACCACGAACCATCTAACAGTGGATCGTGTCTCACTGTCTAATAGCGACAAGAATTTGACAACTTTTGACCTCCCTATCTCTGGAATATAAGGCCCTTAGGGCAATGAGCATTGCATCTAATGACCGTCCGTCACTGACACTGAACCCACTTAGACCCAGTGACGGCTTCTGTTTCAGCGGTAGTGCTGAAACAGAACAGACAGATAAGAGGAAAGATGCACATATTGACTTTGCAAAGGTTAGTTGATGAGGGAGCAGAATATTGATGGAATGGCCTATTGGACCAAATGGTTTCTCAGCCAGTTAGGATAAAGTCCTCTGACTCTAGCTTCAAACTTAAAGGGAAAAATCCACCGTCAGCCAGTATGTGAGGAGTCATTTCAGTCTCCCTACATAATTATGAGTGATGGAAGGTGTTTCAGACTTATTAATGAGGGATTGAAAGTGTTTCAGACATAATTATAGCAATTGTATTTTCAGATTCTCTGGTGCTTGATAGCCAGCTACTGTTGTTTGACATTACAAAGCAGTGGATTCTGATAACTGAAAAAGCAATGAAAACGCTGAGTATTCTGGGTATTGTGGCTTGTTTACAAAAAAAATGTAAATTCCGGTTTCTACCAGTGAAACGCAGAAACGGTCATACTTGTGTCACGTGGGGAAATTCACAATTTTGATGACACATTATGAGTAGGGCAACTTTCCCTTTAACAGATCTCACAGACGGTGTCTAAATCCTAATTAACCCCACCAGAATCCTCTCCACCCTCGGACATTCATTTACGATCGAGTTCACACATACCTCTGCCATTTCGCAAATGTTCCGAAGCTGAGTGAGTAAAAATCTATGAGGATGTAGAGCTAATTAGACCCTCCAGTGGCCCCTTCCAGCGGGTATGCAACGACACAGCCTCCATGAGCGAACCAGAAATCCTAAATACTTTTTTAGCTTGCATTGCTGCCCAGTTCGACTGCCGTAACTAACCATGTATGACATGAATTTTGCTTATGCGGATTTTGAGACTTGACACAAATCTAAACATGACAACACATACATCACCATTGTTTATTTATTCTAAAATTACGGGAAGGATTTGTTCTTTTCAATGTTCGTGATCGTTGTACTACTTGAACATGGGGTCACGAATGTGTCATCAAGTTGTTCAGCTAATCCATACAGTTCCAGTTTCTGGAAGTCCTCCTTAGGGTTTCGTCAGCAACACGTGACCATGAAGGGCACTCGGAGCAAGTTGGTAGGGGAAAAGTGTTTGTTTGGGACAGCCATATCCCAGTAATTACTAACCACGATTGAATCGATATTGCATACAGCAACATATACCTTTTACCTAGACTATTATAAAAAGGACATATCTTCAAATCCAAATTGTCCTGTGATTTTTTTAAATAGGGATTGTTTACGTGAAGCAATAGGACATCGGACGGCGGAATACCCCCTACTGACCCCCTCCCCAGTCCTAAACCTTGACGCTCCAGATCAGCGGTCGAGCTCGGACGAGAGCAGCAAGTTCAGACGCGGTGCTCCGTTCTGCTCCGTATGTTTCCCTGTCTGCCGGTGGCGCTGAACGGTTACAGGCACGCGGAATGGAGGGGGGCTGGGATGCGCGTGAGAGAGAACAGAACGAGAGAACCGGACGGGGGAGCGCGAGCTTGTAGCAGATCTGTTTCTCTTCCAAGGCGACGTGTTCCGGACAGAAAAGAGAATGAGAAGGATAAGAAGGATTAGCTTGAGTTTATATTCGTGAAAGGACTAATGTGGGAAATACAACGATTAGAGACCGGATTTACGGTTTAATATCAACGGAAGAACTTATTTCACCCAAGACACATCTGGAAATTGTCGGTCTTCAGACGTTCTCTGCAAGCAGCAGCTTTCGAGGTGAGGTTCCTAAATTAACATTGTATGCGAATGCTGTTTACGGAATGGATGCTATTCTGTTTAAGAGGTCTAGGTCTAGGCCCAGTGCACATCAAGATTGTTCTGCTGTCAAGTAAACTTAATTTTAGAGCGCTTTGGTCTTGAGGTTGTCATAGTCGGATTGTTTAGACCACAGTTATAACCGTTTCTATGCAGTACATGTAAAGTTTTAAAAGTCCACAGGGTGATCCTAAAGGGTAGGTAGTATAACAAAATGTAAAACTTATATTTTCATAGTATACTAATCATGTCTCAATGCAAAGTTTCACTTCAGTTTTCTATTTTCTGAGTTCTTGGATAACATTTGAAATCTGAAAAAGTCATTTTTAGGATTCTAAAGGGAACTTAACCTTTAGGATTCTAAAGTGAACTCTCAACACTAAACTCCGGCGGAAATATATCTTAAAATCAGTAAATTCTAACTAAACTCAATTGTGCCCTCGGGAGTACCCTTTTCTCCCTTCTTCAATTTCGTCATATCCAATTGTATTTGAGGTCCCTTCTCAAATCAAGAACAGACTTAAAATGCTTTAAAATACAGTTCATACTAAAAGGTTATTTAAACTACAGAACCTGTCCTACATTGAATGCATGTCAACTGTATTCCCACACTGTTCAAACACCTCCCACACTGTTTTTAAGACACACAAACACTAATTAGATTCAGGATCCTGGCCAACACACCTATCCATACTCAAATAAACAAAAAACACCACTGACTATTGAGGATTAAATTGATGTTAATATCTACACGTGACACGTTTTGAATAATAAAACACAAATTTAAATGCGTTTGCTCTGAATTCAGTGTGAAGCCATATTCACAGCATGAGGGACCGTGCAGGCAGTGGTATGTTGTTGACATTACAGTGGAGCGGACAGGCTCCAGCTACAGTTCCACATCAAAGCTCACATGATGCAGCCGCATCTAAACCCCGCTGTCGCCACATAATCCTTGCCTACGGGAAACACACAGGACCCAAGAACATTAACCCTGTTTCAATATGTGACTGATCTACTAACTGATTAGTTCATTGATTGAGTTGACGTGCAGGGGCTTTTGAGAGATGATTCCAAGTGCATCTAATGTCTTGATCTGTGACACATCTGTGATGCAGACGAATCTCTCGGGTTTTCAATTTCAAATTTCAAAGAATATGTTTAGGATTCTGCCACCGTCCCAGCTTCCGCCAGACGGCTGTGGTTCTCTGTGCGGCGGGAATGTTGGGTAATAATGAGCTGAGACGCTGCCTACCTCTGACTCCACACAGCTGTTAGTGCAGGTTTTCTGAATCCCCCAAACCCACTCCAGTGGCATTCTGGGAACACGCACTCATGCATACACACACGTACACTCGCTTTCACTCCCAACCATTGTCAAAGTCTTGGCAGGACACTCTGTCTGACTCTCATGACATCCCCAGTTGTTTTAGCTCCTCTCACCATCTGCTCATGGAAATATCATGTCTAGCACACATGGAGGGAGGGGACTGGAGGAAAAGAGGGAGGATGGGGAGGGTTCAGATATGAGGTTAAGTTGTTACACAATGAAGAGACCATCTTGGTTTAAATTATTAAGGCCCGTTTTAATAGCGTTTGGGTCGGATTCAGCTAGGAGCAGAATTGGAATCGCTACTGGTCTGATTGGGCAATATATTATCCTCACACAGAGATGAGAAATGAGATCTCTCTCCTCTCTCTCCATTCCCCCTCTCAGGTTATTTTCATGTTGTGTAAAGGAGTGATATTTGACATGCTTATTTGTGCTTTATGGGCTACACCACCATGTTAAACGCACACACACAGCCGTGAATGTTAGTAACAGGGTTTACCTTGTGTGTTATGGTCTGTAGGTGCGGGTGTGTGTGTGAGCCCTGGTGACGTTATGTCACCAGACCATAACATTACAGCTCAGCTATAACCTCACAGAGACCCTAAATCACAAGCCCTGTCAGCAGAGAGGGAGGAGGGACAAGAGGAGAAGGAGGGACGAGAGGGTCAAGAGGATTGAGTGATTTGGAGGAAACGAGGGATGAGGATGATGAAGTGGCAAAAGGAGGGAGGGTTTTGGAGTGAGAGAGAGGAAAGGGAAAACACGGAGAAAGAGAAGTAATTAGAGTGAGGGTAAAACAGAGAGAGCATGAAGTGAATGAACAGACGAGGGGAGGAAACGAGGGAGCGCTGTGAGTGCCAGGGGAAAGGTGGCAGGATAAACAGGAGAAACCTGTGGATGTGGCGTTAACCAAGTGCTCAAGCTATCGCTACTGTAATGGCTAAAAAAGGGGAGAGGGGAAGGGGGAGGGGGTCTGTGGGAAGATGTTGGAGCCAAGAGGGTGGGATGTTGGGTGAGATAAAATAGTCAGTCTTTTATTTATTTATTTATTTATAAATAAATAAATATATTTTTATCAACTGAGACCAAGGTCTCTTTTACAGCTGAGCCCTGTATTACAACACTCAAAACATACAAAATGTAAATAAGACGTACATTAAGCAAACAAATATTACAACTGACAATAAAAGATAATTGATGAGAAATGTAAAATATCTTATGATTACTCTCTTCTCGCCCCTCTCTCCCCAGTCACATGCCCTCCACTACAAGGTCGACAGACACAGCGCTGGCTGTATGTGGACAGTGTAGGCCAACACCAGTGGACCATCATAACATGGCTGCTCTGTATTCCCTAGTTTGCATGACATCGTCCCAACATGGCTGCTCTATATTTTACTGTTTACATTACATTGTCCCAACATGGCTGCTCTGTATTCCATAGTTTACATTACATCATCCCAACATGGCTGCTCTGTATTCCCTAGTTTACATTACATCATCCCAACATGGCTGCTCTGTATTCTATAGTTTACATCACATCATCCCAACATGGCTGCTCTGTATTTCACTGTTTACATTACATCGTCCCAACATGGCTGCTCTGTATTTTACTGTTTACATTACATCGTCCCAACATGGCTGCTCTGTATTCCATAGTTTACATTACATCGTCCAAACGTGGCTGCTCTGTATTTCACCGTTTACATTACATCGTCGCAACATGGCTGCTCTGTATTTTACTGTTTACATTACATTGTCCCAACATGGCTGCTCTGTATTCCATAG
Source organism: Esox masquinongy (assembly GCA_016801175.1). Classification (NCBI taxonomy): domain Eukaryota; kingdom Metazoa; phylum Chordata; class Actinopteri; order Esociformes; family Esocidae; genus Esox; species Esox masquinongy. Next base: position 23,738 of record JACXGI010002460.1, on the reverse strand, counting down.
TTTACATTACATCGTCTCAACATGACTGCTCTGTAATTCACAGTTTACATTACATCGTCCGAACATGGCTGCTTTGTATTCACTGTTTACATTACATCGTCACAACATGGCTGCTCTGTATTTTATTGTTTACATTACATCGTCCCAACATGGCTGCTCTGTATTCCATAGTTTACATTACATCGTCCCAACAGGGCTGCTCTGTATTCCATAGTTTACATTACATCGTCCCAACATGGCTGCTCTGTATTCCATAGTTTACATCACACCGTCTCAACATGGCTGCTCTGTAATTCACAGTTTACATTACATCGTCCGAACATGGCTGCTTTGTATTCACTGTTTACATTACATTGTCACAACATGGCTGCTCTGTATTTCTCAGTTTACATTACATCATCAGTATAGCTCAGACAAGGCTTTAATGGGCAACGTAACAACTTGTTTAAAAAACGAAACAATAAAGGAACAGTCATTTAAGTTACATTAGGAAGATGTGATGAGCTTCATTTGGCTCCATCACGATGTGAACGTCAGTTGTAGATGTGGCAATCTGTAAGAGGCCAAAGTAGAGTATGGCCATAGGCTAAGCCACGGCCCGACGGACCATGAGGATTTGACCGCCACATGTGATCGGTAAACAACCTAAACCAAAAGCCAAGTATTCATATGGTTTACACTCACATTATCATTATAAATGACCGTAGAAGTGTGTTCACCTTTGATGGTTTAATTTGCACGGGCACTGTATAATAGCTCGTAAAACAACGTTTTCAATGAGAGAAAAATGTAGCGGTAGATCTTCTGGATTAAAAATGAATATTTTGTATATTTAGAGAGAGTTAGTCTGCTACAATGCCTGTCTCAAGCACATTTAAAGTAGCATTTGCAGTCTAGCTTTTCTATTAAGTTTCATAACCCAACAGTAATTTCACACAGGGATGATGATGATGTGTACTTGAAGCTATACTAGTGGTTAAGCTGGGTAACTATGTATAGGATATGACTCAGTGATTCAGGAGAGCTCTCTCTCGGGTTAATTCAGGTAAATGTAGACGTTATTGGTGAACATTAGCCAAATGCTGTCATCATTTTCCACGGTTTCCTTTCCCAATCCCTTATGACAACATGTGTGCACCCCTTTTTCCCCTTCACATATTCCTTTTGTTATTTTAATACAACAGAGTACATGATATATTTCAATTTAGTTCTTACCCTCTGGAATGATGCCACCATACTGAATTCAAATATCTCCCTTCACTTCCATCGTTCTGTTCCACTTTTTTCTTTCCTCCTTCTATCCCTGCCTGCCGTAACATGTACATGCCCTACCTCAGGCCTCTGGTGAGAAAGGATAGAAAGGGTCATAGAGGGATGAAGAGAATCAGAATCAATTCACTATAAAGCTGGTGTTTTCTTGGTTTCCTGTATTTCTGTGTTTCTCTGTGTTATCCTATCTACTTGTTCGGTTAGGAGCTGTAATAAATGGGTACTGGGCTAAAGACATGAACTCTCTCACTCTCTATCGTTTCAAAGAGAAATACCGTGGCGAGAAGTGAAGACAAGTTCTCTAAACAATGCTGACATGTATCCCAATACTCTAAAGACTCTTCTTTTCCTTTCTGTACATCTGCGCTGAAGCAATACAGTTCCAGAAGAATACCACTGACTATATATTGGCCTGTGTAGTGTTGAAGAAGAGTGTCTTAATGTCAGTGGGCTGACCCTCAATAAGATTGCTTTTGTAATCTGATAGCACAGATGGTGCTAGAGGCATTTGTGAGAAGAACCAGAATCAATGCTGTGTGTGTAATGGCCATAGGAGTAATGTACATGCATACGTTATAATGGAATTACGGAGATCACATTAGGATCCTGAGTGGTTTTTTTTGCCATTGGCTATCAATCAATATAATTTCATTTGTATGACATTATGAGAAAAAAAATCACAAAGTGCTAAACAGCAACCCCAGCAACAATACTGCATGGCTAGGAAGAAACCTTGAGAGGAGCAGACTAGAAAAAGGAGTGAGGTCACCAGGGCCCTGCTCCAGACGTTCACAGATGGACCAGTGTGGTCTAAAGTGTCGTAGATTGTCAGTTGTAGGGTGTCAGTGCCTGATGTGTAACTGACAAGGTTGAGTTAGTGTTGACAAAGCAGACCACACACAAACACACACAAACACAGTGAACACACAACACACCCTGTTTTAACGTATACATCGTACCCTAACAACGTCAGACGACAACAATACGGTGTCAATACTAGTGGCAAAAGGTTTGATGAAACATTTTGTGTTTGGCAGTATTGACAAACTGATTAGGTTGGCTGAAAGGAGAAGAACAGCTGCTATTGATCTCACCAGGCCTGTCATCGTTGTCCTGAGGCCTAATAGCGATCTACTGCAGCTATATACCCTGTGCCTATAGATGGAGACTGGGACCACAGCTTCAGAGAACCGCTTCACATCGAAGTATTTCTCACATCTCAGTTGTTTCACGTCAAGGTTTTCGGGTGAATCAGCCGTTAATGTCAATACGGGAATTTGAGTGACTGAACTTCAAGTCTAAATGCTGCCTTTGCTTGTATTTCCCTCTCCAGGGAGTTCCCAGCCAGCTGCCTCTTTCATCCCTTGGGTGATTCATCGATGATGTTTATAAATGACTCCCACTCACTAGACACTGAGAGTATCCATAGTAGGTGTATGCTGACTCCACTGCCCACTCGTTGAGTGTCTGTTATTTTGGATGATTTTTGGGACGGAAGCTGTAGAGCTCAGTAATGGCAGTTCTGTACCTAAATATCTCATTGATACGTTATAACATTACATACGTGGTTACATTGATACATTATCCATTTTGTGAGCATTGAATTGCATGGTATGATGATTATGTTGATCAGTTATACTCTTAAAGCTGGTATTTTTCTGTTCAGGCACAAAGTGAGCTTCTAGTCACCTAACTGTTGGTTATTAACATTTACCCAATAAAAAAAATCTACATTTAGCCGGTCAACAATCAACTCTTAATTTCCCTGTGCTGTGGGCCAACGTTGGAGTCTTAGTCAGTTTACAGTTTAATGAGATTCCAGACCCTACACTGGTCTGTTGTTGAATGACAACCCAGTGGTGAACAAAACCTTCCTTTTACTGGCCCAAACAGAATGTCTACTGGACATGGGCTTGTTTTTAAAATGTATTGGGGTCATTCAGGGCCTAGTTCCTATGCTATAGTACCTAGGTCTTCAAATCTCTCCAAAGATTCCCCTAGATATTTCACACAATTGTTGTAGTCCTGAACAGGCACAAAAAAAAAAAAACCAAGGGCTTGATGATTAGCTGACAGGTCTTATCCCGTGTGCTAGCTCTGGAATAGATCAAGTACTGCACATGGAATGACTGGGGTTCCCTGAGGAGAGGGCTGAATTCCTCTGGACAGCATATGCAGCTGTTCATAGGCAGTAAGTAGCTTAGAATTGCATTGAATTAACTGCACATATTTTTGTTGCAACAGTTCGTAATTTTAAGACGTTATCGAGCTGTGCTGACTGCAATAGGTTAGAAAAATGCTAGTGTCTTCATAGCTTTCTTTTTGCAGATGATCAACAGTTGCCAGCATACTGTATAGCTAGTCATTTGTTGACTGTCTATACTGTTTAAAGTTTGCTTTTATTAATCACTTTCTGCAAAATAAATAATCAGTGAGTGGATTCATGCAGGCTTCATTTTGGTCTGGGCAGCTCTGGTGTGCTGAGGGAATGAATCATCAGTGGTAGCCTACAGCTCGAGTGTTTGACAAGTTGTCACTTGGAGAATGAAAATATTCTTGAATAGAAATACCATGACCTTTCCTTGTGTTTCCTCATTGGTTTCCAATGGTAGACCACGATAATTGAAACTAAAACGCAACCATTTTCAGAGCATTTACTAGCCATGTCGGGGCACTGACTGACGAGATTTACTTCCCAACACGCTTTTACTGGACTAGTGGGCCATTGTTAAAGACCCTGGAACCCCAAACGAGGCAGGAGGTCATGGTGGCTTGCAAATCTTTTATGTGTGTTGTGTGTCTATGTGGTTTATCACCATCTCTGGTCTACTTGCAACCGAGATTTTACAGCTTCAAAACATGCTGTCACTGCTCTGTCAGTGTAATCTGAAGCCTGTATTAACCCAGAACAGAATGCTGAACGCCTTGGAATAGAAAGACTCCATCAGCACTGTTGCCTCCAGGGTTGGCCCAGTCAGACAGTGAACTGTCCCAGAGAGCAGTTGTTTCCTTTGTGTTCCAGTTCTTTTGGCTGACTGAAGGGATTGGCTCTGGGAGAGTTGTCTCCTCTCCTGCTGAGGGTGAGAATCATGTCTGTTAGAAGAGGAGGAGATTGGAAAGGAACGAGAAGGTAAAAACTGGCGAGGGAGAGACCAGGGACAGAGAGAGGAAGGCTCCATCTGGAAACCACCACTGGAACAGGGAGTACCTGGGCGGACTGGGACAAAACATCGGTCTAATACACCGGCCCGTTCCAAAAGCCTTGTCTCGTTTTCCCTCCATTCCGTACATCATTGAAAGCTTTCAATCTGTTCTTCATCTCAGGCTGTTTTCTGTTCTCTCATCTAGTGATAATACTCTCAACCATTAGACTGTTATCAATGTAATCTTGTCTTTACTAATGTATGTCTGAAATGAGTCATAATTTAGAATGGGATCTTACCAGCCGTGCAGGAATGGGGGGAGGGGGACAAATCATGTCAGTTAGCCTACTCGGTTAGTTTTACCGTGTAAAAATTAGCATCTGACAAATAGAAAAATGCTAATAAAGACCTCTGCTTTCACACAGGATTATAACAAGGAATGTCATGGGCATCGACTAAAATAACGAAACATACATGTCTTCACCATCTTTCATCATAATGTGAATTTAGTTGTTTCTGTTTTAATCCACCTGTTCCTGCAGGGCCCCAGTTTTGTTTTTATGTTGTAGAGAACATTTTCTCAAATGAGCCCATCAGTCACAGACATTTGCGTAAAAAACAGAGGTAAGTTTTATCGCCACTTCATTCTCTCATGGATCAGTGCCAGGTTGCAATGTCAATTTGTGAGGGCTTTTTGTGATTCAAACGGGGCAGGGTATGTGGTTTAAATTGTTGTGCCCCTTGGCAGTTTAAATCGTTGTGCCCCTTGGGCTCATACATGTAGCGCTGTGTACTCTGTATGGTTGGTATGCATGCCACATTTAAATGCTTTCAGTTACCAATGCAGATATTAATGTCCATTTGGTTTGACTTTAAAATTAGGTCCACACTGAAAAGCTGCGTTTGCCACGTAATTTCAACATGTTGTTGAATTTATTTATTTTCAAACTGACACCAACTGCCTTGAGCCATTAAGTTTCATTCCTACCATCAGTTTTCTTTATAGATTCAAATTCAGTCTGAGGTGATTTTGGATTGTATTTGCATTGATGTCAGCAGAGCACTGACTACCAGACCATTTGCCACCTGGGCTGTTGGTGAGTTGTGGACTACTAACGCATCTAAGCCATTTAAGTACCAAGAGCGAAATAGGAGCATATTTGACTGTGGTAATGACTCATGACTTCCAGTTTGGAGGTGATTCGGAAAAAGCCGTTGGCTACTGTGCTCACAAACCGGCCAAATTATTCCCTGTAAGACCTCCATTATTAGCCAGATTATAATCATTTTGAGCTAAGAACGCAAATTAGACAGGTCTAACAGGTCTGCCCCTGGGTGGATGGATGGATGGATGGATGGATGGGGGAGAGTGTGGAGAAAACAGAGAGGGGGGATACAGAGACTTAGGGAGAGAAAGCACAATATAGATTTAAGCAGTACAGAGGGACATTTGAGGAGGACAAAGGGAGATGTGAGGAGGACAGAGGGACTCTGGAGATGTAAGGACGAATAAAAGAGACATTTAGAAGACTGGTCTTGTGACCCCCCTCAGCACCAATGTGAAACCAAGGCATGTTAGTATCTCTGTGGATTTTCACACTGAGGTCATCTTGTACACTCGTGTATCAAACACTGTGTCTAGTCTCGCAGTGACGATACTAGATGTTTAACAGTAGTGTTAAACAAATATACTACCACCTGTTTAGCAAGCAAGTTTATTTATATAGCACAATTCATACATCGAAGCAATTCAATGTGCTTTACAAAGAAAAATAAAATATAAAATATATAAAAATACAATAACATAAAAACAAATACTCAAATTAAAACATCAAAACAAATGAAAACATCATAATAATAGAAATACAATAAGAAAACATAAAGATTAAAAAAAAAAAA
>JACXGI010002460.1:0-17327 GCA_016801175.1 Esox masquinongy | reverse complement strand
TCACCACTTTGAAATTTACTCTGTAACTGACTGGAAGCCAATGTAAAGATTTAAGAACCGGAGTGATTTTGGCCCAGATAGAATTTGGCCCAGAGGTAACATATAGAGATCGAACAGAAGCGGTCCGAGAACTGATCCCTGTGGAATTCCGCATGTCATAGCCACCCTATCAGATTCATGATTACCAATGGTGACAAAGTAACTCCGGCCATCTAGATAAGATCTGAACCAATCAAGGACTGTCCCGGAGAGTCCTACCCAATTTTCTGGCCTATCTATAAGTGTTCTATGATCTACAGTGTCAAATGCTGCACTGAGATCTAATAGAACCAGAACAGTTATTTTATCAGAATCAGTATTCAGCCGTATATCATTTAAAACTTTAATCAGGTCAAAACAGATTGAAAGAACTGTTCGCTATTTCTTGTCTGAGAGTTTTCGCGTCTGTCACTCAAGTTCAATTTTTAAGCCGTATTGGTTTCAGGTTTGTCTTGGGTTTATTTACTGTGGCTAAACTCCATGCACACAGCAAATGTATGTATGATTGTGTATTACAAAATGCTCACAGATCGTATAGATGTTGTCTTCATCCCCCAAATCTAGGTCCACACATGGAATAGACAGAATGTGCGGCATCTTATACCCCTGGTCCTGTCTGTTGCGGGGCGTCGCTTGAGTACCCCTTGGCCTGTGGCTTCACCCCAGACAGCGACCACAGTGAATTAGGTTAAAGGTCACTGGAGCGTCCTGTCTGTGGTGGCGGAGAGCTGGAGGGGTGTTGACACGGTTTGGAGGGTGTTTTTGGGGAGAAAAATTAGGCTGTCTGTCTGGTAGTTTTGGCCAGGGGCACGGGGGCATGTTTTAGCCAGGCTGGCGTCAGTCGGACTAAGAGAGCTGGTGTAAGCCTGACCAGGCCGGTTTTGGGGTAATACAGCAAAAGCTCTGTAGGTTGACAAGAGCTCGGAGAGAAGTCTGTTAATGCTCAAAAGCATCATCTTTACATTGGTGTGACACATCATGGACGGTTTTGCTAAGTCATTTTATGTTTCCATAGATGTAGATACTTGAATTTGGACTGGTTGTGCTGAGGTATTCATGTTTCTGGAGAAGGCGAGGGAGGGATAGGGAGTAATCACAGGTGATACCTATTTTCCAGTCCCTTACCTTCTAACCAGGATAAAAAGAAACAGAAGGGGGGAGAACGGCTATAATGGGGGGGGGGCAATGGGAAGATGGAAAGAGCATATCCTCTCATTTTCTCGCTGCAGCGCTGCAAAGAGATTAGTTTCACTTACATAACCCCCTACCCCCTCATCCCCTCATCTCTGCTCCCTCACTATTTTCCTAACTCACGCTCTTTCCCTTTATTCTGTCTCTTCTAGGAGAAGACCGGATTGGAGCCGCTTTAATTGCTATTCTGACATCTTTGTTTGTTTATTCTTCCTCTTAATGGGGTGTATTAGAGATAGAGAGAGGAAGGAGAAGAAGAAGGTTGAAGTGCAGGGTTGAAGCTAAGCAGAGTGAAAGGAATAGGAAGGAGCAGAAGATGAAAGACGGAGCAAGCTGAAATGGGCTGAAGAAAATGATGAAGGGAGAGGAGAGGAGGGGTCGGAGAGATATTTATAGTTCATCCTGCTGTTGGTATTGAAGGGCAGGCCTAACAACCATGTCAGTCCTCCATGTCAGTCCCCCTCAGCCTGATACACACAGGCTGTCACGCAAACCTGGGGATTATGACCTCCTGTCAGAGGACGGGTTACACTGATGTGTGTATGCAACCACTTTTCCACAGTTTTCACACAAGTCATGTCATATTTAAAAAAAAATCAAAAAGAATCACAACAGTGATGAAACATGACATGTTGTCGTGGTGTTATTCATATCGACAGTTTTTACCTTTGATGTGGTGGGAACTTCTGGAGTCTGTTAAATGAACAGAAATGGCGTCGTAGTGATGTGAATCATGTAATGATCTGCTCCTTCCGCTAAGACTGTGGGAAGGTATGCAGTTTATTAGCCTACAGATTAAAGAAGGAACTTTGCTGGGTGGTGAAAGTGCACAGTAAAGATCTTGATGCTCTATTCCAATAATAATTGAGAGTCTTATTCTGGTGAAATGATGGTTATGTTTCTGACCGTTTTATGATTGAAGTCATGCCGCTGTTATCCATAATAGTTTTATCTGGTGTATAAAGAGGCCGACCAACACAGTGTGTGACAGGTTTTGTCTGGAGCTCAGGAGCCTAGACAGCAGTGGTCACATTTGCAGTGACACTCAGCATTTTCTTTGACCCAACCTTAAATAGAATTGGAAATGCAGTTAATCTGCAGATACATATTCGCTATAAAAACATTAGTTTAAAAGACCATTTTGCAGATTACTTAGAATGCTTAAAACACAATGGAAATCTGTCGCCAGTTCAATGTCGATCTATTGTGCTTTTTTTTGTTGAGAAAAATAACAAAAAATAAATTTTTTATAGCCTCAAAAACACACAAACGCGCGCACACACACACACACACACATAAAACATGCAAACAGCCCCCACCAACCACTACAATGTGAATGTATTGACTCATCCATGTGGATTGTGGTACTGACAGCAGGGATGTACTATGTCTAGGTTCCAACTAGTTGGATAGGTCTGGTCTGGAAATGACTAACAGTTTAAAGACATGGCATGAAAAACTAAAAAGCAGACAGGTTTACTATTCTTATTTGAATTTTCAGTGGCTGTCGCACCGGTTGTGGCTCAAGGTCAAAGATTTCGCTACATAAACTACACAGTCTGTTTTCTGTTTCTCTGTGTCTTTGTCTCTCTCTCTCACTCTCTCAATCTGGCTTTCTCGCTCTGTCTTCTTCTCTGGTAGAAACACACACGCACACACTGGTCCTATTCTGTTAGTGGAAGTCAGGGCCAACCCAGAGGTTTGCTCTGATGACATCACTTCTCTTGTTTATTGTCGTGGCTCTAGGCAGAGTGACTGTAACCGACACACTCACTCTGTCCTCAGCTGATCAGCAGACGTAGCCAGAACTGGCAATTTAAAAATCAAAATGTCTTCATGAGCAATCCAGTGGTGTCTGACATTAATTTCTCCCTTTGCTCCCTGTCAGTCTTCTTCTGTCCACTTCCCTGTGTTTTGGTGATGAACCTGTGTTAGATCACTGTGTATCAACCTCTCCCTCTTCCATTAGGACCCACAGTAAGGACCGACCCTAGACTCCAAACTGAGAGTACACAGCCCCTAAACCCTACACCCTCAGCCCCCCTGAATTAAGTTTACACGTTTCAGGGTTTATTTGTCAAATGCACCGAACAACACAGCGTCATCCTGCACAATGAAATTCTTGTGATATGGCATCCGACAACTACGTAGTGAGTTAAGAAGATTATATAAGCAAAAATATAAAATAAATAATAAAATAAAGCAATAAAAATACAGCTCCGGAAAAAAATAGGAGACCACTGCACCTTTTTTTTTCCTTTCCAAAAAAGTCGAAAAGGAAAGTTTTGAGTGAGGAACAGAAGGGTGAAAATTAAGAGACCACTGCAAATTGAACGCTTCTGTTCCTCTCTCAAAACTTTCAACTTTTTTGGAAAGGAAAGAAAAAGTTGCAGTGGTCTCTTAATTTTTCTCTTAATTTTTCCAGACCTGTACATAACACTACACTAGCACCAGTTTAAAAAGAAGAGTACTGTAAAGCTAGCAGCAATCTGGGTAGTATTATTGAACATTTAGATTTAGATACATCGTCACATCTGAGTGTACTTGCAAGGTAGATTGATAATCAGAGTGAGGTAACTCACTAAGGAGTTTACTAACTAGTTACACACCTCACAAGGAGTTTGACCGATGAGGTTAGAGTCTCACACAAAAATGTAGTCATGTTGATAATGTTTGACACTTTCCAACCAGTGGCTACAGTTTGAAATTAATTGTGGGTGATATCAAACCTGCAAGTGAGAAAAGCTGTTTGCTCGTCCCCTGAAGTTAAATCCAGGGCAGATGGGGGCGGCTTTTGTAACTTCATATGTAAATAAAAAATGCATCCCTTTCCCCTGAGGGAAAGTGACTGGGCCAAGTGCTTAGGGGCTGTCTAGTGTATGAATGGAGTCCTGCCTTATTTACCTCAGTGGCACTGATCTTTCTGTCAGGCAGTAGACTGGCCAGCTATGAACTGAGATGAGTCCATAGATTTAGACAGATAACTAATCTTTGCTTACTGTCCTGTTACGGTGTCTGTAGAAGCATGGGCAGTGCTATTTTTGACACTTGCTTCTATAGCCACAAACCCCTATACCCCAGCTATCTCATAAATGTGTCTTATTAATATGTTCTAATAAACTTAACTCTAACCTTAATCACACCATAAAAACCTTATGTCTAACCCAAGCCCACTTGCACGTTAGTTGTTTATGACCTGTAGGTGTTGGTGATGCAGCTTAAAGCAATTTACAGACCTGGTAACTAGAAGAAAAAGTTGTTGCCCTGGTCGTTGGCTAATCCCTCCTAACCTGTATGAATGAAAACACAGTTCCCTTGCACTGTCCATGCTTATATCCAACCAAAGCTTTTTACCTACTTTCCGGGAATCGGATCTGAGGTTTTGCGGGACCCTGTTTGTTGTTTTCCTCAGTTCTCCGTTCTGGAATAACTAACTATACACAAGGTTCAAGATTCTGTAAGGAGGAACAATCTACGATCCCCAATCTCTTGCTGAAAACAGGGGTGCCAGTAATTACATATTTTGTAATTATTTATTCCCTTCCCGTCATTAATGACGTACAATGTATCCCACATCCCGGAATATTACACAATATTGTAGCTTGACCGTACACAGGAACACAACAGCTCATAGGGTTGATGGAGAGGGTTGTGAAACCAGCACAGAGATGGAACTATACATGGTCACTGTGTCTTCTTTACTTCTTTCTGACTCCCAAGTCTCATTTCCTTGGCAAATATTAATGTTTGTCCTCTCGTAGTCCTCTCGCCCTTTTTCTCTATTCCTCTCTCTCCCTCGGTCCTTCCCTCTCTTCCCAGGCTGTTTAGATAATGATATGGTTCACTGTAAACACTCACTGCTTTAGTGTTTGTCTCTGGCGTGTCTTCTTCGTGTCCTTTAGACTTGTCTTGGATTAGAAGGTCAGGGCCTGTATTCCTTAAACCTCACATTGTCTCGCAGGCCTGAAAGTGGATCAGTTTAGCTTTTGAGAGCGTAATGACCAAGGAAACTGATCACAGATCAGTACTACTAGTGAGACGCATTCGTGGGCCCTGATCTGAGATAACTGGATCCATGGTTTTAATGACCCCTGAACTGAAACACCATGGTAGTCGAATCAACACAGTCTGAATATGAGTGTGCACCTATACATGATAGTATGGACTGCCAGTTCGTGTTCTGGTTCATATACTGTATAAGTTCTGTCTGGAGTGTCAGTCGATTTTGGTCACATCGACTCCCAAATGACTATAAACCAAGCTGAACGGTTATGGTTTGACAATACTGAACGGTTATGGTTTGACAATACTGAACGGTTATGGTTTGACAATACTGAACGGTTATGGTTTGACAATACTGAACGGTTATGGTTTGATAATACTGAACGGTTATGGTTTGACAATACTGAACGGTTATGGTTTGATAATACTGAACGGTTATGGTTTGACAATACTGAACGGTTATGGTTTGACAATACTGAACGGTTATGGTTTGATAATACTGAACGGTTATGGTTTGACAATACTGAACGGTTATTGTTTGACAAAACTGAAGAGTTATGGTTTGACAATACTCCAGTGTGGTTAAGGTTAGCATCTCTTGTGACTGGAATCACAAGCATTGGGGTCCAAGATGGTGGCTTTTACGCCCGGCCGCCCTCCCCGACCATGCCTCCCTTGCAGAACTGTACTTCATTTGAAGCTACATGTGTGTGCTAGTGCCCCAGGCGGCGGTACTTACTATCCGAATGTGAAGACAGGCATGTAAAACAGGGACCTGCTTTACTGTACCACACACGTATCCAACATGAGCCTGCCCCGAGTGGACTACTGCAGCAACTCTGATGGAGAATGATTTATCATTATTTATTCATTTTAGTCATAAATAGTGACGGAGTTTAGTCTTGAACCAGGGAGCCTGAGCACAACAACATTAGCAAGGTGCCTGTTCAAGAGGGGCACGCTTTAAGCAGTGGTGTACCACAGTCTCAGTGGGACCCTCCTCAAGAAAAAATGACCACAGACAGACGACACAAGTGTCGGCCCGATTGGCACGTGGGTGTGACAGAGGACGGACGACGTGCGCAAGTCCCTTCGCGAGACGTGCGTCTCGTTCACCAGCGTGCCCGCGTACCCCCTGCAGCTCACTGACCCACCAGGGGGCTGTGGGGAACTCCGGGGAATAAGCCAGGGAATATAAGGCCAATATAAGCAATATGATGCAATATTGAAGCTAGAAGCCTTATAGCAGTTACTCGCTTTGACTTGCTGTAGAAGTCAGTTTCAGTTCTGTTATTCATTGGGAGTCCTGTGTTCCCCAGTGATTCCTGTTCAGTCGATTTGTTCCACAGTAGATCTGTGAAGAACATACTGACAGGTTTGTCCCCATGACAACTCTTAACAGGAAGACTGTCTTGAAGCAGAAACATACCAATGTGAAATGACAGATAGGGGGTGTCTGACACCACAGGAATTCTCACTGAAAAGAGGAGTATAGAATGTGAAAGAGGGAAAGATACAGAAGAGAGGGAAATGAAGATGGAGAGAGACTCTAGGAGTGACTGGAGTGTGGGGAAGGACAGCTGATTTCCTAGCCTCTCGAACCTTCCTACAGTATACCCTCAGATAAGAAGAAGAGAAAGAAGTTTTCTCCTGACCAAGTTTGCTGAAACCTGGACTGAACCAGGAAGTTAGAGAAAGTCTGAGGAGGACCTTGGGGTACTGGACATGGCTGCTGAGTGTTTCTGAGAGGAGAGGGGTAACATGTGAAGAAAGAAAACAAGATAGGAGAAGAGTAGAACGAAAACAAGATCAGTATTGATCAGTTAACAGCCGACCACTCGATCAATATGGGCGTGATGAGGTCACTGTATCCAGGTTAACGTGGAAATTAGATACTTTCTCCAGGGACAACCAGGTTAAATAAAGGAGAGAAAGAAGAGAGCTGGATGAGTGAATTAAAGGAGTGAATCAATAACTACCAGGCTGTGATGTTGTATTGAAAGCCGAAGGCCTGGAAGCACATTTACAATGTATTTTCAAATGTTCCCAAAATGTGATTCTTTAAATGTATTTATTTTCCAGGGAAGGCTTTTCTTTGGTGTTCTATGTGTGTCATTCATTACAGTAAACGCTCATTACTGCTTCTCAATTTCATTATACTCAGCTGAGAACGAGTAGATTGTGTGGAAGAATTTCTAAGTCTTCTTCCATTAGGCGGACATTGGGAGGCTGTCCCTCTGCCAGGTGGTTTCCCTACTGATGATCAGAACAAGCCAGATCAAGCCGGATGGCCTCCACAACTCTGCAAAGACAAAGGTTGACTGTGTAGCCTTGTTGTCAAGACTTTTGGAGTTGTGTTAGATTTGTCAGGATGGACTGAAGGAAGCATTGCAAGAAAGCTAGAATGTTAGAGATCCTCAAAGTAACAGGGCTATACGCATTAACTCCACTAGGGTTAATGTTGAATAACAATGGACCTCAGTATCTGCTGGCCTTAAGATATTCATAGAGTCAGTGTAACTGTATAGATCTATCATCAGGGCAACACAGGCAAACACTGTCTCTTTTCACTTCCTCTTAACTACAAGATAAATGAGCTTCATCACGGTCATTTGTCTTGTGTTCACTGTCCGGAGGTCACAGCTTCACCTGATCCTTCTCTGTCTCCATGTTTTCCAGCTCCTCTCTGTCTCTCTGTCTCCAGCTCCTCTCTGTCTCCATGTTCTCCAGCTCCTCTCTCTCTCTGTCTCCCTGTCCTCCAGCTCCTCTCTGTCTCCCTATTTTCCAGCTCCTCTCTGTCTCCCTGTTTTCCAGCCCCTCTCTGTCTCCATGTTCTCCAGCTCCTCTCTCTCTCTCTCTCTCTCTCTCTCTCTCTCTCTCTCAATATGTCTTTGTGTTCTCCAGCTCCTCTCTGTCTCCCTGTTCACTGTTCTCCACCTCCTCTCTGTCTCCCTGTCCTCCAGCTCCTCTCTGTCTCCCTGTTTCCCAGCTCCTCTCTGTCTCCCTGTTCACTGTTCCTCTCTGTCTCCCTGTCCTCCAGCTCCTCTCTGTCTCCCTGTTCACTGTTCCACTCTGTCTCTCTGTTCTCCAGCTCCTCTCTATCTCCCTGTTCTCCAGTTCCTCTCTGTCTCCCTGTTCACTGTACTCCAGCTCCTCTCAGTCTCAATGTTCTCCATCTCCTCTCTGTCTCCCTGTTCACTGTTCTCAAGATCCTCTCTGTCTCTGTGCAGAAATCAGACCAGAAGTCTATTTAGCTGGAACGCAGTCTGCCCCAAATCCGTCTTTGAATAAAAGTCAGAAATGGAAGCTGGTAAATAATGTTTTATGTGTTTGCTGACACAATGAAGGCGGGACACGGAGGGGAAAGTGTGCCAAGCATCATAGCCTTCCATATTATAGCATGAACGCTGATTTCCCCTCTTCCTTGCTGGGAAATGCTGGGATTTTAGCTAAAAACTAACAAAGAGGAAAAGACACTACATAGAAATTGCATTAGCTTGGAACAGTACTGTGTGTGTCACGTCTATGAAATTAAACTATTGCTTTGGATAATTGTAGGTTGTAGGCTATAGCGAGACTGACTAGGTAAAGACTCATTTGAATTTTTAACACATCTTTCTCCCACTTTCTCTCTTTCTCCCTCTCTCGCTCTTCCCCCATCTTTCGCCTCCATCTCCTTTCTCTTTTTATCTCTTCATCTCCATACCTCTACTTCTCACTCTGCCCCATCTCTCTCTCACTCTCTTTCCTTCTCTGCATTAACTAACGTTCATGCTGGTTTTGGCACAGCTGTATTTTTTGCGTGTGAGAAGGGAGTTGAATGGATTGAAGTGTCTTGTTGCCCACTGGATGGTTTGGCTGGAGACGGAGCATTAGGCATGAGATGGAAAGAAGCAAATGAGAGAAAGGGAACGAGAGAGACAGGAAACAAGAGAGACAGGAAACAAGAGAGACAGGAAACGAGAGAGACGTACGAGAGAGACAGGGTACGAGAGAGGCAGGCTACGAGAGACACAAGGTACGAGAGAGAAAGGGTGCGAGAGAGACAGGCTATGAGAGAGACAGGGTGCAAGAGAGACATAGAGAAAGATGGAACAAGAAAAAGACATTGAACAAGAGAGACACAACAAGAGAATGGGAGATGGAGCGATGGAAATGTAGTTGAATGTAGTTAGTTCATAATCTCAGAACATTATCCATCCGTTCTGCAGCTCAACCAGAGGGAGAGAGGGGGTTGGGAGGTTTTTCTCCTTTATCTGCACTGAGATAAAAACCCAGTTAAGGAATTCTACTTTTTATGCTATTTATTAAGCTGGATGAATAATGAACAGTACAATTTTACAGCTTAGTAATGATGACTTCCACCTCAGCGCAGGTTTTGGGTTGATGAACAGCGATGATGAAATGTTCAGTTTACTGTACTTCCTGATGATTGAATTGAAATGGATATGACCCCAACCCTGCATTCGCTTGTCAACTGCTGAGTCAGACGGGAAGGACCATGAGGAGAGCACATATGCTGGCATACCCATAATCTACCAGGACAGATTGATAATCCCACATTCTAATCTGAACACAGGCAGAGGTTTATGTAAGAGATTTCTGAGAGGCATGTCATCTACTGATTGGAAATCTTACAGAAAGAGAGAGTGTGTGTGTGTGTGTGTGTGTGTGTGTGTGTGTGTGTGTGTGTGTGTGTGTGTGTGTGTTGCTGACTTATCTATCCATCTGGGACAAAAACGTTCCCAAACTGTGGTTATTAGATCAGAAAAACACAACTAATCGGGAACACTTGGGTAAAGTTGTGGTTTTGGGGCAAAAGTTAAAATTCCTGATTAGGTTTAGGATTATATTACATTTAGTGTTAAGGTTTGGCAGTACTTATTCAGGTTAGAGTTAGGTTGGGTTCAGGCATCATGTTAAGGTTATTCAGGTTAGAGTTAGTTTTAGGGTGATTAGCTTTCGTATCCACATGTAGATCAGTGCAGGGTCAAAACAGAGGTCAAAGCAGAGGTCATGTGGGGTGGCCTTGTTTTTTCATTATCAATGAACAATGTGATGTAATCAAAACTGTTAAGTTCTTGTGTCTCATCCTTCCTGTCTTTCTCCTATCCATATCCATTCTCTTCCCTACCACTTTCTCCTCTGTATCTATTCTCCCCCCTCTTCTCATTCTCCTATCTACATTCCTTCTCATCTTTCTTTTCTCCTATTTATATCATATCCTTCCTTATCTGTAGCGAGATACTGGAGCAATTAGGTTTAACTCCCTTGCTCAAGGACAGAACCACACATGTTTCACCTTGCCTGCTTGGGGATTTGATCTAACGTCTTTGGAGTTACTGGCCTCCTCTTTACTCCTCCATCACATGTGGTTTCCCCTTCTTACCTTGTTAGTCACCAATGTCAATAATAGCAGGAGGACTGTGGACCCCTCACCCCTTCTTCTCCCCCTCCGCGTCCCCCAGGACAGGGCTTGGCCATCTGTCCAGGCCAGGATGGGAGAACAGGCCCTGGTGTCCTCGTTAATCCCCTCCTTCAGGGCTCTTCAGCATGATTGGGATGATCTTCTGCTCCATTACCGGCAACGTAGCAATAGGACGGTGTCGGGACAATGAGGGGGCAGACATATTGAATGTATATATTTTGGGGTACATGACTGAACTGGGGGGATGGAAGTGGGTCATTGTTTCTTTGTCAGTCTGTGTGTCATCTGTTCATCGTTATAATGGGGGTGGGTTATAAAATTACCTCAACTCAACTTGCTCTTCTAAATAAGATCAGTGTACTCACATTACCATAAAGAGATTAACTTGACGAACACAACCAAGATGTGAAGCTAAAGCGTATCATCATATATCAGCAAACATACTGACAGATGCTTTAGAGTAACTGAAATGTGTGGGGTAACTTCATGAGTTTAGAATATTAACTTGACAGACAAACCACCATACGTGTTTCCTAATTCTACATCATTGTTAGGCTGAGTAAGAAAACCACTGAGAGATTTTTAAAAAAACATAATAATCACCCTAAGAACACTTCCTGATGTCACTTTTAAACAGCAGGAACGTGGCCAATTACCTTCCTGTTGAAATAAAAAAAATAGGATATTGAAAGCGTGAGGACAAATGAGAGAGGAGAGGAAAGGAAAGAGGGGAGGGGAGATCAAGATATGAGAGAAAGATCATGAACACAAGCCTGCCTTCTCGTCCTCTCACGTGTGGACATGGGAATGTTTGCCGTGGTGACCAATTTTGGAAATGTGTGTAAGACGCACCCTGGACGAGCCTGCAGTCAGAACTGTAGATGGCGGGCATTTAGCAGAAGCTTTTATCCAATTCATTTTAGTCGTGTGACCTTTTCTACATGGGTTGTCCAGGGAACCAAACCCATTATCCTGGCATTACTGTCACATCTCCATCTGGGGCCACTCCTTCCTCTGGCCCATCACAGCCACAGCGATTGATGTCTCCGGCCCGTTAAGCTGCTACTGTTCCCCAACCCTCTGCACCTGAACGTAGCCCCCGACTGTCCTCTCTTATTGCACACTTGCACACCCAATTCCCTCACCATTACGTGTATTCATGTTCCCTCTGTTTTCCCCTGGCTTTAGTCTAGTATAGAGAATTTCGCCACCATGTAAGAGTGTTACAGTAATAGTTATTGGTTAGACTTCAGACTGATATTCATAGTCTGTCTTCCGGGATATTCCTGTTACAATCTTGCCTGTTTGCTGCTTTTAAACAGTCTTTTTGTTTTTACTGAGGTTGCTGCATGCGCAGCCCATTTATGTTACCGAGTAAATATTCCTGCACTGCAAACCCCACGCCTGGATCCTTCTTTCGTGTGATCTCCCTGACGACTGCAAACGCCATTCTCTTGGGCGTATCCGTGTGCGCGCGCATGGGTTTATGTGCTTGCGTCTACCTGTGTGTGTGTATTTGACATTGTCCCTCTGTCATGGAAACTAAAAGCTGTGAGAAGTGGCTATAGCAAAGATTTTGTTTGCCCATGTGCATATCTCACAGTAGGTTTGAGTAACAGTGAAATGAATAAACAAATTGTTCACTTATGCTTAAACATAGTCATCTCAAGAAATATTGGCACCCTTCATGAAATTGAGCGAAAGTGAATGCAAAAAATAAACAGGTTAAATGGGTTTCAAAGCATTTTCCATTCACTTTTGCTCAATTTCATGAAGGGTGCCAATAGTTCTGTATACACCATACAAGACGTTAGCTTCCTGAGATATATATATATATATATATTTCAAGTTCAAGTATGCAAGCAAGTCAGTTGGACAATGCGGGAAGAAAGTTGAATGAGTGGGATTTATGTATTTTAATCAACTATTTACACATGCCAAAAAGGCATTATCCATTGTTAGTTAGCACATATAGCCAAAAGAGCACATTGAGTACATATATATATATATATATATATATATATGCGCACCCACACACAAATAAGATGGATGCGTCTACATCAGAACTGGACTGTTTCTATGTCTTTTGGCCAGGACATTCTCAGCTTAACCTTTAAGTCGAGGTTACAGGTTCACTTGACGAAATATAACCTGCCCACTATGACACATTTTCTGTCTTAACGAGTCAAATGTTGCTGTTCATTCAAGAACCTGTTCATGGCTTGACGTTGCTGTCTTGTCCATCAGCTTGCCACTCAGATGACACAGGCAGTCTCACCAAGTGCACGCACCCACGGAAAATGCCTGATGTTGTGGTTCTAGGGGTCTTACAGTACATTGGAAGTGGCCTGCTCATTTGACCGCTGCACGGATCAGGCATTTGTTTACAGGCTGCTCAGATATCAGCCCTTTGGTTATTAGCGCAAGCTTGATATTCATTAATCTCGGCTACGGTCACCAGCTGACAGTATGTGACCTTCAGATTGCAGGCCTACGTAGATCAAAGGCGAAGCAGCAAGCGAGGTGCTGTTCTGTGTCAGGTGACATTGGCAGCCTCGCTATATATGGGGAAGGGCTCTGTGTCAATGGGTTTCCAAATGTGTCTCACAATGGTTGAATCGTGTGTGTGTGTGTGTGTGTGCGTGTGTGTGCGTGTGTGTGCGTGTGTGTGCGTGTGTGTGTGTGTGTGCGTGTGTGCGTGTGTGTGTGTGCGCGTGTGTCCGTTTTTCTGACTGAAATATAAAATCAGAACATTTTTTCCAAACTGTGGTTGAATTAGAAAGATTTCACCAGTAGGAAACTATTTCCTGTCCCCATTTGAAAAAGGCATGTTTTTCACTAAATTATTTAAGTTTAGGGCAAAGGTTACAATTGGGTTTAGTGTTATGCATTAGGGTTAGTGTTAGGGTTTACATTAGGGTTAGTGTTAGGGTTTACATTAGGGTTAGGGTTTACATTAGGGTTAGTGTTAGGGTTTACATTAGGGTTAGGGTTTACATTAGGGTTAGTGTTATGCATTAACGGTTAGTGTTAGGTTTTAGGGCTAGGTTGAAGTGCTGTCTAGGACTTTTGTGAATAACAAAATCATTTTGTAAACCCATTTTGAGCTGCATGTATAATATGTTGTTTATTCATGCTTGATGTACAAGTAGGATTACTGTCATACCTCAGTCAGCTATGAAATCCCAAGTTTGAAAGTGGGTGGTTTTGATGACATGGTGCACAAGTATTACAACATTTTTGGAAACCTTTTTCGCTCAAGAGCGCCGCTTTTACAACTAGTGGCCAGAAATCTGATGTGGACTGCATCTTAACCAGAGACCCTGTGTCCGCATAATGGGGACATGTATTAGGCTTCCTGCACCATGTACTTCATTCTGCTTAACTTAAACTCATTGTCCTTATTAGAGGACAGTTGTCTGCGCCATGCTTAGATATTATACTTATCAGATCCTACTAATGCCAAATAGCTAAGAGAAATTAAAAATGCGTACATTATCAAAGCTCAGGTCTTAGAAGGTTGACGTTTAGGCAATAATGTTAGGTCATTGAGGTTAAGCTTCGGGTTAGGGTTAGGGTTTGCGCAGGGTTTGGGGTTAAGATTAGTAAAAGGTGAAGGAGGCAAGGTGTGGGGGGCCAGGGTCCACCATCCTCCTTTTTTTATTTTATTGTCTTTGGTGGTTAGCCAGGTATTAAGGGGATCCAGTACCCACCATGTGAAGGAGAAGCGAGGAGGCCTAGTGCTTAGAGCATCTGATCAGTGGGCAATCAACTTTGGTGACCAATTTAGATAACTAAGTAAACATGTGTTTGTGCTTGTTTGAATTGTCATGGGAATATTTAGGGAACAGTGTCAGTTTACTTTAGTAACCAGCAGGGGGCAGTGGCGGCCTCTACTCTCCTTTTACCGAACAGAATTTTGGGGAGAATGTATAACTCAGAATACCCAGTAAAAGTGTTGTATTGATTTTTTTTTTGATAACGGTTTTAGGAAACAGCATAACTTTTCAGTTTCATCTGATAGGAATAGTAAAGTAAAGGAGCGACTGGTGGTCTCATGGTTAGAGCATTGGGCAAGTAACTGACAGGAAACTTGTTCGAATCCCCAAGCCGACAAGGTGAACATGTTTTTCAAAAAGTTGTTGTGCCCTTTATCTAAGCACTTAACCCTACTTGCTTCTGTCGGCAATTACAGATAAGAACAACTGCTAAAGTATGTGTAATGGAAATAAATTGCTTTTAACTGGTATTTGCTGTTCTGTGATTACACTAACTCCTCGTTTCGTTTTCTCTAGCTTTCAAGACTCTAGGGTAGGGGCTGTAGTGGAGGAGAGTAGGACCGGGAAGGAGCTGGGTCCTGGGGATGAGAGGGCCCTGTTCTGTTCCTGTCTCCCCCAGAGAACCAGGAGAACACTGGGACTCACTAGCAGGTAAGGCCAGGGTTTCATGTTGCATACTCTTTCAGTAGACCTGGGAATCTTGCATGTTGGTTGACCATTTTATCAATGTCTTGGAAATCTAGAGTCTGCACTCCAGTGGTCCATGTCAGGTAGCATGTGATTCTCACTCTTTCTTTTTCCCTCTCTCTCCCTTCTCGTCCATCTGCATTTCTTTCACCTCTCTCTTTCTCGCTATCTATCTCTGTCTATCTCCCCCCCCCTCTGTGTCTCTGGGAGGCCCTGGACATTGATGAATGTTCTGCGTTTATGTCAGCCGCTGGGCTGAAACTGACCCACTGTGGTCTGACACACACACACACATACACACACACACACACACACACACGCACACACACACACACACACACAAACACACACACCCGTTTCCTTGGCTATCTTAATGGGGACACAACAGTTGATTGCCCTACTTTTCTAATTCTAACCCTAAACCATAACTTAACCTCAACCTAACCTTAACTTTAATAACCTAAAATGTATTCACTTAACCTAACCCTAATGCCTAACCCTAAACCTAAATGGTGATGACAAACCCTAATTATAACCCCAATTGTAACTTATGCCATAAACCTGAAATTTAAGCCAACAAATTGCCTTTTTCAAATTGTGAACAGGAGAAAAGTCCCCATTCGTAAAATGTTTAGTCAGAAACACACACACACACATTTAGAGTGTGTGACAGCTGTGGGACCCAGGGATTAAGGATCAGGGATGGTGGTTGGTGTTGTGTCACTGCGGGGGAGAGGAGGGGATCGGGGGGCGACATTACAAGAAAGTGGAAACGTGAGAGGGATTTTTTAATACGGCCTGTGAATCGGCAGATGATCACCACAGATCTCCTCAGAGCTGAAGATCCGGATCGCGTTCTGCCCGTCTGCGTCTTTCAGCTTCTATCTCATGACCACGTTTCTGTGCTCACACTGACTTGACATGTCTGACTATCAAAGGGTTAATGGTGAATCTTCCGTTTCAGCTTCCTGTTCATACAGCCTCGGAGTGAACACTGACATCATCATGGTCGCAAAATGAACTAAAACATACATTAAATACATGACACAAAACAAAGTACTTGCATTAAAAGAGACAACTTATCGAATGAAAAGTTCTTTCAGTGCTTACATAATGGCCCGATAAATACTATCTACAACCATCAATGTACCTTAGCATGGTTAACCTTCTTATCTGTATGGGCAATTTGTTGAGAGTATATGTATTGTATGTACAACAATATATTTGACCTTTTTCAATTTTGTCCTTCACAAATGCTTTATATAGAGAGAATAAAAATAAAATAGACCAAGCTAACAAATCACTTAAAAAACAAAGCAGTAAGGTATTGCATTGTAACTTTATACCATTATTACTATTGACATACTGACATTGGGCTTGACCTGATGCCCTGTGTCTCTCATCAAAAGCCCATGATTGACAACATAGGCAGTAACTGTGGCACACATTTAATCTAAAATTATAGTTCACATTCGAGGGAGTAGTTTGTATTATCTGTGACCAAAATGTTTTAATTCTGTTTGACGTGATTTACGCCACTGAGTTTTGGGGGTTTTGTAGGAAGTTGTGTTTACTGGTTGGACCAAATAAGCTTAGCATTGTCATTGTCTGTGAAAGCAATGAGAAATGAATAACTATTTTGCCTTAAAAAGAATACTGCTGTGCTCATTAGATAATGATAGAAATCAATTTGACCCCAGTTTCAATTTAAAGTATCTTTTCAGTCGAGAAAAACTTTCATTACATGCAAATAGGTAAAATAGAATATATATATTTTGCACGATCACATGATCGTGCAAAATAATCACATGATAGCACGATCACATGATCACGCAATCTATGCCTACATGCTGAGGACTGGTTCCGTTTAGTTAGTGTACATCAGTGTGTTTATTTGTGTACTTTGTTTTGGGACAAACCCTGTGTGTTATTGCCATGGGAACTGTCTTAATGCCAGCGCTCAGGGAGGACTTGGGCTTTCTGTAGCTTTAACCCTGCGGCTCTAGTTTGTATGGTGATAGGGGTGTGTGGTCTACACAGCTGCTTTCCTCTGTCTTCGTTACCAGGTTTAACCTCCCCTGCTCTCCCTTCCATCTCTCCCTCCATCTCCCTTCCATCTGTCCTCCATCTCCCCTCCATCTCTCCCCAGTCCAGCTGGCCCCTTCCCTCACTGTGCTCAAAAGTCAACCTCTTACCATATC
>JACXGI010002459.1:61098-73446 GCA_016801175.1 Esox masquinongy | reverse complement strand
ACCGTCATCTTGAACTTCTTCCATTTTCTAATAATTGCGCCAACAGTTGTTGCCTTCTCACCAAGCTGCTTGCCTATTGTCCTGTAGCCCATCCCAGCCTTGTGCAGGTCTACAATTTTATCCCTGATGTCCTTACACAGCTCTCTGGTCTTGGCCATTGTGGAGAGGTTGGAGTCTGTTTGATTGAGTGTGTGGACAGCTGTCTTTTATACAGGTAACGAGTTCAAACAGGTGCAGTTAATACAGGTAATGAGTGGAGAACAGGAGGGCTTCTTAAAGAAAAAATAACAGGTCTGTGAGAGCCGGAATTCTTACTGGTTGGTAGGTGATCAAATACTTATGTCATGCAATAAAATGCAAATGAATTATTTAAAAATCATACAATGTGATTTTCTGGATTTTTGTTTTAAATTCCATCTCTCCCAGTTGAAGTGTACCTATGATAAAAATTACAGACCTCTACATGCTTTGTAAGTAGGAAAACCTGAAAAATCGGCAGTGTATCAAATACTTGTTCTCACCACTGTAAATGCCTGGATGAACTAAAATTGTTTACAATTAAATCAGTTTAAAACAGAGATTATTGTGTTTGGCAACATAAATAAGAGAACTAGTATTAGTAAAGAGCTGGATTCTCGGGCTGTAAAAACCAGGGACCAAGTGTGTAATCTTGGTGTTCTGATAGACTCAGATCTCACGTTCACCAGTCATCAAAGCGGTCACCAAAACAGCATTCTGTCATCTTAAAAATATAGCCAGAATCAAGGGCTTGTGTCCCAAAAAGACCAAGAGAAGCTCATCCATGCTTTTATCTCTAGTAGGGTTGACTATGTAGTGGCCTCTTAACTGGACTCCCCAAAAAGACTGTAAAACAGCTGCAGCTCATTCAGAATGCTGCTGCTAGAATGTTAACCAGTACTAAGAGAACAGAGCACATCACTCCGGTTCTTAAATCTTTGCACTGGCTTCCAGTCAATTACAGAATAGATTTTAAAGTGGTGCTTTTAGTCTATAAATCACTGAATGATTTAGGCCTTGAATGTATTTCTGATATGTTTGAAGATTATAAACCGAGCAGGGCTCTTAGATCCATAAACTCAGGTCAGCTAGTAGAACCCAGAGTCTAAACTAAACTTGGCGAAGCTGCATTTAGCAGTTATGCTGCACATAATTGGAATAAACTACCAGAAGATCTTAGACGTGCCCCAAACATATCAATTTTTAGATCATGGTTAAAAACACTTCTCTTTTCACGTGCCTATGACTGAGTGTTTAATCTTCACTACACATTTAACCTCACAGCGTTTATAGCTTCCTCATGGAATCTACTACAGAATGTACCTGTTGTTTTTATTTCGTTTTCATTTTGAATTTTGTCTAAAACACTAAAAAGTTATCTACTAGAGTTCTGCACTGACCTTCATGCTGCTTGGTATATATCATCTTGGGACAAGTATCCAAAGATTCGGTATAGGAATTGTTGATATCTTTAAAAGAATGGCTGATATGAGCCAATCAAAATTATTGTGGGCGTGGTGTCAATTCAAATGCTCATTTATGCAAGATGCTGAGGCCTACTGCAACCAAACTTAATATATGGGTTCAGACCTATGGCAGGAAGGCCTCCACAATGTTTCAAGCTGCTCGGCCTGATGGTGGCGCTATAATCAACAAATGCATGGGGCTCCCTAGGAAATGAATGGAAGTTTATGGGGAATGAATGCGAGTCTATGGAGAATGAATATGGGGCAATGGTGATTCAATGGGAGTCTGTGGTAAATGCTTGGAAGTCAAAGGGGAATGAATGGAGGTCAATGGGGAATGAATGTGAGTCAATGGTGATTCAATGGGAGTTTATGGGGAACGCATAGAAGTCAATGGGGAATGCATGGAAGTCAATGTGGAATAAATGGAGGTCAATGGGGAATAAATGGAAGTCAATGGGGAATGTATGGAAGTCATTGTGGAATGAATGGAGGTCAATGGAGAATAAATGGAAGTCAATGGTGATTCAATGGGAGTCTATGGGGAACACATAGAAGTCAATGGGGAATGAATGGGAGTCTAAGGGGAACGCATGGAAGTCAATGGGAAATGAATGGAGGTCAATGGGGAATGAATGGAGGTCAATGAATAATGAATGGGAGTCAGTGGTGATTCAATGGGAGTCTATGGAGAACACATAGAAGTCAATAAGGAATGAATGGGGGTCAATGGGGAACACATGGAAGTCAGTGGGAAATGAAAGGAGGTCACTAGGGAATGAATGGGAGTCAATTGAGATTCAATGGGAGTCTATGGGGAACACATAGATGTCAATGGGGAATTAATAGTGGTCAATGCGAAATGAATGGGAGTCAAGTGTGATTCAGTGGGAGACTATGGGGAACTAAGAAGTCAATGGAGAATAAATGGGGGGCAATTGGGAATTATTTGGGGTCTATGGGGAATGCTTAGAAGTTAATGTGGAAAGAATGGATATCAGTGGGGAATGAATGGAAGTCAATGGGGAATGATTGGGAGTCAATGGTGATTTAATGGAAGTCTATGGGGAACACATAGAAGTCAATGGGGAATTAATGGGGTCTATGGGGAACGCATGGAAGTCAATGGGGAATGAATGGATGTCAATGGGGATTCAATGGGAGTCGATGGGGAACACAGAAGTTAATGGGAAATTAATGGGGGTCAATGGGAAACGCATGGAAGTCAATTGGAAATGAAAGGAGGTCAATGGGGAATGAATGGAGGTCACTGGGGAATGAATGGGAGTCAATGGTGATTAAATGAGAGTATATGGGGAATGCATAGAAGTCAATGGGGAATGAATGGGGGGCAATGGGGAATTAATTGGGGTCTATGAGGAATGCATAAAAGTCAATGGGGAATGAATGGAGGTCAATGGTGAATGAATGGGAGTTAATGGGGAATGAATGACAATGAATTAAGAATAAATGGGTGCAATGGTGGTCCTGGAAGGAAAGGACCCTGCCATTTCCCCTTACGGATATATTTATATTTTCTTATTTATTTATTTTTCTTTGTAAAGCACATTGAATTGCTTCTGTGTATGAATTGTGCTATATAAATAAACTTGCTTGCTTGCTAAACAAAAGAACTATAGCCCCAACACAGGGATTAGGGGATTGGAAAAATCCAAGTAAAATAAACTGGGTCCTGCACAAGGATAGAAGAAACAAAGAAGTGTGTGTGTATGTACATGTGTGTATACAGGTTTTGCTGTCTTGATAGGCATGATATTTCCCTGCAAGGAGTGTAAAAAAAGGAACGTTTGACCTTGAGCCTTTTTCCTCAGTCTCTGGGTTAGGTTTAGGATGAAGGTTACAATTAGGTTTAGTTTTTAGGTTTATAGTTAATGTTGGGTTTTGGGGGTTATGGTTAGGATTATATAAGGTTTATGGAAAATATAATTTTTAGTCAGAATAATATTTGTGGTCTCAGTCCGCACAAGAACAGTAAGATGTGAAAGGTTAAAAACCACGTAATAGCATTAATTTCTGTACTATTTATAATCAAAACATAAAATGTAATAGAACCTTACTCTATGATTCATGTTGCCCTCGATATGTTCTGCTTTGACGTGTTGTCATGACATCTCTGTGTTTGCAGGTTTAGTGAGGTGAGGGAAGTCTACTCTGACTGGAGTAGTGGTGTGCTTGTCTGGACATGTTGTTGAACACACACGTTCAGCCTTAAAGGCAAGTCAACTCAGACAGACCGACAGACAGACCCAAACAGCAGGTGCCCATTTCACCGCATCTATTCACACACAATAACAGCTCTCAACTCTTGGCTAATGTTGGAAATTATGTAATGTATAAATGTAGGGCAGTCCCTTTTATATATTTGTATTGAAGAGATTAGAAAGTTTGGAAAGATGCGTGAACTGGGCCAGGAAAACCTGAGTCAAAAACAACGGGAGGGCTTCAAAACCATTCTGTCTCGAGGCCTAGGTTAAAGGTTATAACATGGACGAGCACAAAGGCAATATGCTGTTTGAGTGTTGTCGACCCCGATACTTTCTTGTCAGAAAACATGCAGCTAAAATGAACACCTCTGCTTTTGTACTGTACGACTGTCCTGCCCCACTGAGCACAAACTAGTTGTCCTCTACTTCCTAATAACACACGACTGCCCTTGTTGACAACCCTACTAGAGTTAAAAACTCCTGGGTTGCTTTCGCAGTATGTTATCTGCGAAAGCAACCCAGGAGTTTATCACAGTATCTGTAAAGTGAAGCGCCGTCCAATCAACTTCACCGAATTTGGCTGAATCTGAGCAGACAATATATTCCTATACACTTCAAAATGTATCTGCTTCTGTCTTCTGTCACATCAACAAACACTAGTGACCCAGTGCCATTGGAAGCCATGCATGGCCATGCCATCACATTGCCTCCACCGTGTTTTACGGATCATGTGGCATTCTTTGGATCATGAGCCGTTCCAAGCCTTCTCCATACTTTTTACTTCTTCTACCATGGAAAGGATCATATGATCAATCACCGCTGTTATCTTCCATGGACGTCCAGGCCTTATTGCATTGCAGAGCTCACCAGTGCATTCCGTTTTTCTCAGAATGTACCAAACTGTTGATTCGGCCACTCCTAATGTTGTTATACTATCTCTCTGATGGATTTTTTTTATTTTGCAGCCTAAGGATGGCCTGTTTCACTTGCATTGAGAGCTCCTTTAACTGCATGTTGTAGGTTCAAGCTTCCAAATGTGAATGCCACAACTGGAATCAACTCCAGACCTTTTACCTGCTTAATTGAAGAAATTACAAAGGAACAGCCCACACCTGTCCATGAAACAGCTTTTGAGTCAATTGTCCGATTACTTTTGGTCCCTTGAGGAGGCTACATATTAAAGAGCTCTAATTCCTAAACCCTTCCTCCAATTTGGATGTGAATACCCTCAAATTAAAGCTGGGAGACTGAACCTTAAGCGCATATTCATTATTTAACTGTAACTTGAATATGTTTTGGTAAACAGTTAAAATAACAAAACTTGTGTCAGTGTCCAATTATTTCCTATGACCTAACTGTAGACCACTACATACCCTGTATAGGAGTATTTATTGTGAGGATTCTTGGTAATCTATTTCAAAGGTCTACCAGGTCGTCTGCCATTAATGGGCTCAATAGTGCTTTCTTTTTTCTTTTAAACATACCAACCAGTTGATTTTGGACTGTGATCAATGCATTCCGATTTATCTACCCCATGATCACATTTGCACTGAATCGTCTTTATTCCTCATGTTGTCAGACATTAGCAAAAGAATACAAATTAAAATGAGAAGCCTGTAATCAAAACAAGATATTCAGTACTCTGAGCATGCCAACAAACACATCTGTCTAATATGAAAGGGATTTGAAGCCAATTGTTCAAATGCCTTTGGCACCCTAAAATTCGGGGACTATGAACAAAATGTGCTGTTATTTATAAATGGTTCATATGAAATGGGTGACAAAACCCTTCAACGAAAGCTGACAATCACTTAACTTCATTAAACATCATGAGATTTTAAATGTTTTATTTCAAATCCAAAGCGGTGGAATTCGGAGACAAAAAATGTTTCACTATCCAAATACTTTTTGGAGTTCACAGTACATTTTAAATAGGAACATATATCTCTGTATACACTACAAAGAGGCAAAGACCCTGTAGATACAACCTACATAACTACACTGGATGCACTGTACACATGGTATAGGAATATGAGAATACATGGCACATGTTCCTATCTGCATTCATACCATATAGACACAGCCCTACTGTATCTACAGCAGAGGACATTGTTATGTCTCTGTCTTTTCAGGGGGGCCAGAGTGTATGTGCAAATGTGTATGCATGTCTGTTCAGTGTTTGTGTGTACTTGCCCACTAAGCTAATCTATTGGCTCGGGTTTTTAGTTCACTTTCCCGATCAGTGAGGGTTGGGGTCGGGATGGGAGGCCAAGCTTTGAAGGGAGGTTCAGTGACTCATACATCCCCACCGACCTCCCTTCCCACCCCTCAGAGAGCCAACACACTGGCCCTGCTTGCTCACAGAACAAAAGACACTCTGTCTGCACTTTCACAAAACAGGAATTGGGTGGACCTCTCCGCTGTGAATGTGACCTGGGTGTGTGTGTTTGTGGATATGTTTGTGTCTGTTGATGTGTACAGCTTTGATATTTGAGTTTGCCCTAGTTACTGCATGTTAATGTAATAAGACTCTAGGCCGGTATGTGTGTGTCCTTTCATGTTTGTGTACATGTAACCTCTGTGAAATGGCTAGCCTGTTATCGTCACGCACACTGGTAACATTTCAAAAGGTGACATCACTTGCTCTGATACTCTGAAGTAGTTACACTTGCCTCTCAAGGGCTGCCTTTTTTGTGGGACAGTAGTAACAATGGTTTGTGGGTGCCTGTTTGTGTGTTCATTGGACGGCTGAATATATTGTACATGTCAACTCCTGTGTTTACTTTGAATGCAATCATGGCAAATGCAGACACAGTGTTAATAATTCACAGAGTCAATAGTGTTATGTTATAATTTCCTTCTGTAGCCTTTGGGCAATGCCATCCTGCACATCCTACCAATTGAAACTAGTTTGCATTGCTGTTCCAGAGCAGATCCCATTCTCAAACTTCTGATAGGTTTTCACAGCTCAACAAAGGCAAACTTTAACATTCTTCATGGTGTGAAACGCCCCTTAACTGTTTCACATGCATGTAGTCAAGACTATAAAACGAAGTAGTAATTGTTAGAAAATCAGGAAGACAAATGAAAGGTCTTCTTAAACAGATGCGATTTGGTTCCTGAAAAAAGAGTTGTTCAAAAAAGGGAGCTGTTTGTGTGTGAATGACTTAACAGATAACTAGCATAGATACATATTTGCTGCGTAATGATGCTGTTACTGTTTGATAGCCCAAATTACTGTATGTTGTAATGGCAATATGACATAAAAGAGGAACGAAGGTGTAACAGGAGCGCGTCAGGTATTCTCAAATAATAAATCACCATAGGTGCACTTGGAGTGGAGATGATGGATGAAAGACAGAGAAAAATTTACACACGATAGCATAAAAAATTTGGTTCAAGGCACTCGTGGATTTAAAGATATAAAGCCTTTAATGTATTGGCAAAATTTTCATATAGAAAACAACGATGGGGTTATCACTGAAGTGATTCATCTGGGGTAACATCAGTGTGAGAACATTTCAATCAACACACATTTCAATCAAAAGACGTCCTGTGACCCTTAAGTCAGTAGTTTCGTTTACTTTTTTTCTAACTGATTCCAGACAATGTATCAAACAGACTGATACAGTTAACATTGCCTTCGGAAAGTATTCAGATCCCTTCCTTTATTGCATGTGTTTTTGCCATCAACCTTAATTTCCCATGATGACAAACCAAAAACATGTGTTTAGAGATTTGTGGCAATTTATTGAGAATAAAAAAGAAGTATTCAGAATGTTTAATTCAGTACTTTGTTAAACACCTTCACAGTGATCACAGCTTCTTGGGTATGTTGAATCTGCTTGGCTATGTCTCTACTACCTTTGCACATCTAGATTTGGGCAGTGTCTCCAATTCTTCCTTGTAGATCCTCTCATGCTCTGTCAGCCTGCATCAATGAACTGCAATCTTCAGGTCTCCCCACAGATGTTAAATGAATTTGAAGTCCTGGGTTAGGCAGGGGAACTCAAGGACATCAAAGACTTGCCCAAAAGCCACTCCAGCATTCTCATGGCTGTGTCCTTCGGGTCATTTTCCTGCTGAATGATGAGTCTTTGCACCAGTATGAGGTCCAGTCTGTTCTGGATCAGGTTTGCTTCTAGGACCTCTCTGTATTTTGCTCCATTCATCTTTCCCTCAATCCTGACCTGTCTCCCAGTCATTGCCACTGAGAAGCATCCCCATAGCTTGACGCTCCTACCACCATGTTTCATCATAGGGATGGTATTAGCCAAGTGATGAGTGGTACCTTGTTTTCACCAGATGTAGCGCTTGCCATTCATGCTTATCTGTTTACATTTTAGTTCTCAATTATGATTTCTATCAAGTCACTCTTCCATAAAAGTCGGATTGGTGGGGTGCTGCAGAGAAGGTTGTCCTTCTTGCAGGTTCTCTCACTTCTGCAGAGAAACTTTGAAGCTCGGTTAAAATGTGGCCATTGGATTGACTTTGTCAATCCCTTGACCAATGCCTTTCTTGTCTGCTTACTTAGTTTGACCAGTACTAGGAAGAGTCTTGGTAGTTCCAAACTTATTCCATTTCAAAGTAATGGAGCCCACTGTGCTCCTGGGAACTCAAAGCTTTAGCAATAATTTATCCTTGGACATTGGCTTGGTTTTTGCACTGACATGCATTGTGAAGTGTGGGACCTTATATGCCACAGATGGACTCCAATGAAGTTCCTATAGAAAAGCACACAGTATGCCTCTGTGTTCAATCTGGTGTGCTATGGTAAAAGATCTGAATATTTACATACAACCACATGACCAAAAAAGTTGGGACGATGCGGAAAATGCAAAAAAAAGCAGAATGCCATCATTTGCAAATCATTAATCCCTATATTTAATTGAAAATATTACAAAGACAACATATCAAATATTGAAACTGAGAAATGTTATTGTTTTTGGAAAAATACATTCCCATTTTGAATTTGATGCCAGCAACACGTTTCAAAAAGTTGGGACAGGGGCATGTTAACCACTGTGTTGCATCACCTCTTCTTTTAACAATACTCTGTAAGCATTTGGGAACTGAGGAGACCAGTTGCTGTATTTTTGAAAGTGAAATGTATTCCCATTCTTGCTTGATATAAGATTTCAGCTGCTCAACAGTTCGGGGTCTCATTTGTTGCATATTTCATTTCATAATGCGACAAATGTTTTCAATGGGTGACAGGTCTGGACTGCAGGCAGGCCAGTTTCTGGACTCTTTTACTACAGAGCCATGCTGTTGTAATAGGTGCAGAATGTGGTTTGGCATTGTCTTGCTGAAATAAGCAAGGCCTTCCCTGAAAAAATCGTTGTCCAGATGGCAGCATATGTTGCTCCAAAACCTGTATGTATTGTTCAGTATTAATAGTGCCTTCACAGATGTGCAAGTTGCCTATGCCATGTGCACTAATGCACCCCCATACCATCACGGATGCTGGCCTTGTCCCTTGCGTACAGAGATTTTTCTGGATTCTCTGAATCTTCTATTGATATTATCTACCGTAGATTATGAGATCCCTTAAGTCTTCGCAATTTTACGTTGAGAAACGTTTTTCTTAAATTGTTACACTATTTGCCTGTGTAGTCTTTCACAGAGTGGTGAACCCCTCCTCATCCTTACTTCTGAAAGACTCATCCTCTCTGGGATGCTCTTTTTATACCCAATCATGTTGCTGACCTGTTGCCAATTAACCTGATTAGTTGTGAGATGTTCCACCAGGTTTTTTTTTAGCATTACACAACTTTTCCAGTCCCTGTCCCAGCTTTATTTAAACATTTTGCTGGCATCAAATTGAAAGTGGACTTCTATATTGCAAGAAACAATAAAATTTCTCAGTTTCAACATTTGATATGTTGTCTTTGTACTATTTTCTATTGAATATAGGTTTTAAATGATTTGCACATTATGTTTTTCTTTACATTTTACAAAGCACCCCAATTTGTTTGGGAACAGGGTTGTACATTATATATTACGTTTTTTAAATTTTTATACATTTTCACAATTGTTTCTAAAAATTGTTTTTGTAATTCATTACTTCCATCCATGTCAATAACACTTCAAAATGTGCAGGAAGGGTCTTAAAAAAGATTTTAAAAAGTATTATAGCTGTGATACTGCTGCGTATAGACACTGTATCTGCGCACAGAGATGTTTTATTTATGGTTTCTTTGGTATTATAATCATATATTTCTGCCTGTGCAAGTGGTTGTTTGGATAAGAGACTCAATGGTTAATGCATTCCTTGATTAACACTGACCTCTAATGTAACCATATCCTGCAATTAAATTCTTTGCAAGGGATGAATGTGTCTTCCCCCTGGTTCATATAGAGAGGGCCTTTGTATGATGTTGTGTTACTCCGGGAAAGACCCTTCAGCAATGACAAACAGGAAATCCCCCCCCCATCTTATTTCCCCAGCCTGGGGAAGTTATGTTATGGCTGGGACATTTTGTCTCAAGAAGAAAGTTGCATTGCTGAGGCTTTATTTGTCAGGAATTTATAATTGTTGCACAGTACTTAATACTTGATCTTTTATTGCATCAAGCCATTATGAAACATTTGAAAAACCTCCGTAGACTATTAAGACTTCAGGAAATCCCATAGCATCCCCTTAACAGAGTTTCTGCTGCACTAGAGTGTTAATACATTAACCTGTGTATGCCTAATTGACAAACATTAGGTTTTGTGTGTGTGGGGAGGGTTAATGGTCTGTGGCCTGGGGAGCAACTTTGAGTCAGAAACCAGACTGCTTCCTGTGCTGCCGACCGACAGTTCCTCCATGTTGTTCCCTGTCGCCCACACAGAGAACGGTATCCGCCAGGTGTTCCTTATCAAACATAGGGGATTAAAGTATGCGGACCTCTCTGAATAACTTCAGATTTTTAGATTTGGATCCTGCATGTATTCAGTCAACTGATCATTTGATGGAGTTATGTGAGCAGTAGAACAGCATGCAATATCACATAATACCACATCCAGGATGCATATTTTTATTTATCTATTCATCTGATCTGGGCCAAAATGATGCAGTACAGAATTCAAAATATGAGACTGGAATTTTTGGCTAGAGGTTGCTACACAAACAGAAACAGAAAACTAACGTGGTAATAAAATAACAGAAACGAAGTGTCATTGTATAGCAGAAAAAAAGTTTGTCGTATATTTATACCAATCATTGAGCACTATTGTTTTTACTTTAACCCCATTAGAGGGCAGAAGCTAGCGCTCATGTTAGTTACCTAGAAGCAACATTAGCTGTCTATACCAGCTGATTATGTAGCTACATAAACTACTGAGTACTTGAAGTATCTGAACTAATCAATTTATGATGTGCTTTTTCCCACATATTTTTTCAACAGTGTTCTACCACAGATTTGTTGCCCATGTGCAGGAATAACTGTTCACTAATCACCTGGCAAGTTAATGTTATAACTCTAGTTAATGTTATACAAAATGAGGTTTGCAATTCTCATTTTTATAGCATGGATGCACACTGTAACTACAGGTGCTGGTCATATAATTAGAATATCATCAAAAAGTTGATTTATTTCAGTAATTCCATTCAAAAAGTGAAACCTGTATAATGTATACATTCATTCCACACAGACTGATATATTTCAAGTGTTTGTTCCTTTTAATTTTGATGATTATAACTGACAACTAATGAAAATCCCAAATTCAGTATCTCCGAAAATTAGAATATTACTTAAGACCAATACAAAAAAAGGATTTTTAGAAATGTTGGCCAACTGAAAAGTATGAACATGAAAAGTATGAGCATGCACAGCACTCAATACTTAGTTGGGGCTCCTTTTGCCTGAATTACTGTAGCAATGCGGCGTGGCATGGAGTCGATCAGTCTGTGGCACTGCTCAGGTGTTATGAGAGCCCAGGTTGCTCTGATAGTGGCCTTCAGCTCTTCCGGATTGTTGGGTCTGGCATATCGCATCTTCCTCTTCACAATACCCCATAGATTTTCTATAGGGTTAAGGTCAGGCGAGTTTGCTGGCCAATTAAGAACAGGGTACTGGTAGCTTTGGTACTGTGTGCAGATGCCAAGTCCTGTTGGAAAATGAAATCTGCATCTCCATAAAGTTGGTCAGCAGCAGGAAGCATGAAGTGCTCTAAAACTTCCTGGTAGACGGCTGTGTTGACCTTGGACCTCAGAAAACACAGTAGACCAACACCAGCAGATAACATGGCACCCCAAACCATCACTGACTGTGGAAACTTTACACAACTTCAAACAACGTGGATTCTGTGCCTCTCCTCTCTTCCTCCAGACTCTGGGACCTTGATTTCCAAAGGAAATGCAAAATTTACTTTCAGAGAACATAACCTTGGACCACTCAGCAGCAGTCCAGTCCTTTTTGTCTTTAGCCCAGACGAGACGCTTCTGATGCTGTGCCTTGTTCAAGAGTGGCTTGACACAAGGAATGCGACAGCTGAAACCCATGTCTTGCATACGTCTGTGCGTGGTGGTTCTTGAAGCACTGACTCCAGCTGCAGTCCACTCTTTGTGAATCTCCCCCACATTTTTGAATGGGTTTTGTTTCACAATCCTCTCCAGGGTGCGGTTATCCATATTGCTTGTACACTTTTTTCTA
>JACXGI010002459.1:34428-60998 GCA_016801175.1 Esox masquinongy | reverse complement strand
AGGTGTCTTCAATGTTGAACCTTTTCACAATATTCTAATTTTCTGAGATACTGAATTTGGGGTTTTCATTAGTTGTCAGTTATAATCATCAAAATTAAAAGGAATAAACACTTCAAATATATCAGTCTGTGTGGAATGAATGTATACATTGTACAGGTTTCACTTTTTGAATGGAATTACTGAAATAAATCAACTTTTTGATGATATTCTAATTATATGACCAGCACCTGTATAACCGAGGAAACAAACATAGTTTAAGTCAGCTTCTTGTGTAGATACTGTTAAAGCGATCAGGAACACTACTTAAGATGTCGAATGGATTGTGAGAGAACCTGTGCTAGGGAATTTTTGCAGCCTCCACCTCTCTCTTTCATTAGTCTGGTTGGGCTGAAAAAGACATTTACAGATGGTCAGGGTTATGTTCCCCTCAGAATAATGATGGATGAAACAATAGCATGATGATATGGCATTAGATTTTATAACCACCTAGCTTGCACACTCATTTTCGTCCAATGTTAAATGGCTTGATTTTAGTCAATTTCTCAAAATACGTACTGTGTAACCTATGGTGGTTCAGCAGTTAAAGTTCCTGCCTCTTTTGCACATACCATTGCATCATGGGTTTGAATCCGGCCCACTGTTTTTCCTGCGAAAACTTCTTTTGTCCATTAAATCATAACAATTCTCCAAATATATATATTAAAAAACATCATGGCTCCACTTGTATTCCATTATATATCGTCCTTTAATATGTGTTCTGTTAAATTGAATCTGAGATGTATATCATATTGATCGGATTTCACCAAAGCACAAGAACAGTTTGGACCTTCATCATGGTAATATTACACCAGGTGTTCTTCCTTCTCTCAAGGTCCTTTTTACAATTAAATAAATGTTTGTGTGCATACCAGTCTAAGTGTTTTAAAATAAATTGTAAATCTGGCACGTGTATTATCATGAGCAGATAATGTTGAATGTATACTGCTGAATAGTGTTACAGTACAATGTGGATCAACCATCTTGTATTATACAAGGTGCCTGAGCCATGACCTCATCTTCCATACAATTTCACTGTATACATAATACACTTTCATTCTGCCATGGGGGTGGAGCTTGGGGAATTCCTTACCGGCCTCCTCCTGCTCTCTTTCTCCCAGTCACACTTTCCCCTCTCTCTCAGGCCGGGCGTGCATTTGTAAATCCGCTCTATCAACCCACTTGAATTTTAGAGCACTCTAGTTTGAAAAGGCGTAGAGCACTGACGAATTGACGAATGTGTACATTTAGAAATAACACCTGTTGAATATGACAAGTGTTGTAAATCTGGGAAGAGAAACTAAACCCACATTTGCAACATTTTCTATGATTGTTGTGTTTCAAATGTGCCATGCCAATCTGAATGAACTAAATAAGAGCTCAGTTGAAGTCACTAACTGAAACAGTCTAACTTTCAGCTAAGCAAAGTAAAAGGGGGGTGTCTTTTTTATTTTTTTATTCTTGAAGTAGATTTAGCAAGCTAGCCAACTTAAACCATCTAGCTTGGGTGCGTGACTGCTGTTATGATGTCAGGACATTGGGATCACAGATTAGGCCGTCTCCTCAAAAAAACTATTGTTTTGACAAAAAACTATTGTTTCAGCCTTATGTTATTGAAGAGCCCCTTGTCTTTTAAGAAACAACTCTTTCCTCAACAGGAAATATTTCTTCATGTGTGTCTATCATAGTATGATACATTCCAAATGTAGTTAACAAAAAAGTAATATAAAAATGATATTTTGAAACTTGATATTTTGTCCACGGAAAATGATGGCATGCTGTTAACTCAACGTACAAAGCAAACTGAAAGTGTATAATGAGGGGGCTGTAAGCTGTTTGTGGTTGTCTATTCACACACCCACTCAGGAAGTTAGTCAGTAACCAGTTCTCCCCACAGGACCCGGTTAAAACCAGACCCACCCAGACACAGAATCCTTGCTCTCATCAAGCATTACAGCTGGACATCTCTGTCCAACCGTTTATCAGACTGGCTCCCCTCTCTAGCTTAAACAGATGACGTGT
Organism: Esox masquinongy; assembly: GCA_016801175.1. Lineage (NCBI taxonomy): Eukaryota > Metazoa > Chordata > Actinopteri > Esociformes > Esocidae > Esox > Esox masquinongy. The sequence continues at coordinate 58,940 of JACXGI010002459.1, read as the reverse complement.
ATCTCAGTCTTTCTTTCTTGAATTCTCTCTCTCTCCCTTCCTCTCTTCTAGAAATTCCTGACAGCGTCTCCTCGCTCTGTCTGACGCATCTTTGAACAGCTGGGCCTTAGCAACATGAGCTCTGTGCATCATGTGTGTGTGTTTTTGTGCATGTAGGTGGGTGTGGATGCATCTTTGTGTGTGTGTTCGGCTGCCTACACCCCCAGTCTTAGGCATTGAGAGGTGCAACATTCATAAGATTCCCCCAACAAACAAATCCAAAATGGCCATCACATTATACTTAGGAAGTATTGCCTTTCACCAGTGCAATTTGACTTTAGTTGTTGTTCTAGTCTCATTTGTATTTATCTATAACATGTGCAGTGTGCGTTTGCCAGAGTTACATTTTCTTTTGTGGACATGTCTTGTAAAAAGACATTTCATCCAGCTGCTGTTATGAAATATGGAGTAATCTTTTTCAGAATAAACAACATAACACCCCATAAACAAATAAGAAGCCTGGTTGTATCACATGGTGGTTTAATATTCCCTCAACTTGAGTGCTTCCTGCTGGAGAAATCTGAGGCAAAATTGGATCGCTGGGCAGTCCTTCAGAAAGTTTTGCAATTTGGCACTATAGACCGAAATAGTCGACGCATCATAATCCCCAAAAAACCTAGCGGCAAAATGCTATACTGGCTAGTTTCCAGTTCGTTTCGCATTTTCCTCCATTCCTTTTTCCCATAAGAGATTTTAGAATTGCTTCAAATAAGGTATGTGCTTCGTGTAGACTTACTCCACAATAACGTAGTGGTTAGAGAAGCGGACTTATGAACTATAGGTCCCAAGTTCATATCTCCTCGCAGGCGAAGCGAAGTACGCATTGTGAAATATTCCGTATTGATGAAAACTTCGCTAACCGAAACTGTATATGGTTATATTGCGAATGTTTCTGGCATGGAATAGTTCATCTTATGTCTTGCTAGCAATTGCTCAATTCTTATGATTATTCCTAGGAAGTTAGTGGATACTAGTAAGCCTATTACTGGCTAATAAGCTGTTAAAACGGCCAGTGGCAAAAGCAATACAGTTCATAGACGCTATTTGTGGTAGAGGTAAAGTTCATAAGAAACGTTAGTCAGTTTAACACAATCCTCAATGGAGTCTAGCGACTGTTGGAACGTGTAATGCCGTGGCGTAGTGATTAAAGACAGTGCCTCTTATGTGGAAGTCCTAAGTTCGAATCTATTGAGAGCAATGACATTTATTAATTATTTCTGGTACATTCCACGATTCTCTCGTCTTTTCACTTGATGAAAAGTTAGTTATCGTGGCCTTTATTGATAGTTATTGTATAAATGTAATTCACGAATGAAAGAAAAATGTATGTTGTTTTGCCATGAAAGAAAAAAATACGTTCTTATGCCATGAAACGAAATAGCTTTAGCAGACTCGCTAGCAATTGGTCAATTCTTATGACTATTCCAGTAAGTTGGTAGATACCGGTAAAAATTATTACTGGCTAATACGCTGTTAAAACGGCCAGTGGCAAACGCATTTGTGGTGGGGGTAAACTTAATAAGAAACGTTAGTCAGTTTAACTGTATCAATGTCATTCACGAATGGCCAATTAACTATTAAAATGGGCAGTGACAAAAGAGGATTTGTTCAGGATAGAGACAAGAGGCTATACTGACACCCAGTAGAAGCACAGCTCTGTGGTGTAGTGGTTAACGACACAGCCTTTTACGTAGGTGACCCAGGTTCGAATCTCAAGGTGGCAACATTTTCAATTGCGGGCCGGCTGAACTAGGCTTGCCTGGTTTCTTGTTATGGATGAGCATTAAAAGGGCAGAAGAACACGTGTGGACATTAGCAGAAGTGGAGGAATAGTGATAGAAAAATACATTGAATTACCAAAGGGTCCTAGACTAGAACAGCACAACAATTCATAAGGCCCATGTTCCACCTTCCACAGCTGCCTTCCTTTTATATTCCCCGGTCAATGTGGGCACAACAGATTTCCAAACGTGGCTAACCTCCCATGTGCTAATAAGGTATGTAAATGACAAACTATGCACTCTACACTAAATATTGTATGGTCTACACTGCAACCAAGCATAAAGGGCTGTATTGGTTGACTGGTTGGCTGAGGCGAGAGCACGCTGGCGTTGTCTGTTGGCCGCTTCTTGCCCGCGATTTTTAAATTGCACTTATATAGTTTGATTGCTCTTCTAATTTTCCTGTGCTATATTCGCGCTTTTGCGATATCTTATGTTTGTGCTATTTTTATGAACCCTGTGCACTAGTTTCTCTGGACTCTGTATCCTGCGTTCCACCCATTTTTCGGTGGGGAAGTTAGGTAGCTAGGCACCTACCTGCTACAGACGACTTCCAGTTGTCTACCTTGTTCCACCTGGTAAAGGGCTTTCTGGATCCAATCATCATATCACCTTGACGGACAACTTTCTCGCTGTCTGGCTAGCAACCCTCCTTGGTTAATATGGCGCTAAATTATTCCAGCTTGCAACTCCGACGACTTATTCCCGCAACCACAGCTGGATTTAATATTTCCATCATTAAAGAACTTGGACTTCTTCGCCGCCCTCGTTACATTCATAGAGGCTCTGGCCGAAAATTCATCTACCATAACCTGTCAAGCTGCGAAGCTGCTATGAACATTCCATCTCTCTGGTCATCCGTCGCATGTCTGACGCGTCATCAGAGTACCGTCGCTCCAGCTACCATAAACACTGGAAATATTGCGAGACCTCTGCACTCCAGCATGGAATATCCGCACTCTCGTGGAGTGGATCCCAGTCTGCGCGGAGTGGATTTTAATGTTTTGCGACCTGTTCAGAGATTCACTGGTCAAATTGGTCAAATTTGAACTTTTCAATATTCAATCCATCAACAATAAATCAACATTGATTGAAGAACACATTAGAGAGAAGGGACTTGACTTCATGTGTCTGACATAAACCTGGCCCTGGCCAGAGGATTACTTTGCCCTAAATGAAGCCTGTCCCCCCGGCTACAATTACTTAGAGGCAGCTCACAGTACTGGCCGCGGTGGTGGCCTAGCTGTCATTCACCGACAGGACCTGGAGTTGTCCCCCATCGCGCTGCCTACAACATCTTCCTGCGAATGTCTGGCATTTAAATGTAGGCCCCCCTTTATCATGACTGTCCTCCTTATCTACCGGCCCCCTAAACCCAACCCTGCTTTCATCCCAGAAATGTCTGATCTCCTTACAATACTCTGTACTACTTCTGCTAATACCATAATCCTGGGAGATATAAATATTCATGTCGACACCCCCTCATGTCAACCCGCTGTCGATTTCCTTCAGCTGCTAGACTCCCTCAGCTTACAACAACACGTTGATGTCCCCACACACTCCAGGGGACACACACTCGATTTGGTCATCTCAAACTCCGCTCTCATCAGCAACCTACAGGTTTATGATCTTGGTGTTTCAGATCACAAGGTCGTGTCAATAGAGCTGCCCTTTCCTTCCCCCCATTTAAAACCAAAGCGACAGATCCATTTCAGAAAGTTGAAAAACATCAATGTTGATGCTCTGGCTCTGGACCTTCAATTTCTCTCCTCCGGCTCCACTGATTTCCTTACTCCGTGGATTTCTACAACAAGTGCCTGAGCAGTCTTCTGGACCTCCACGCCCCCTTATCATCCAGGTCAGTCTCATTCACGCGGTCAGAACCCTGGTACACCTGCGAGCTGCGGAAGATGAAGGCGGCTGGGTGTGTCCTTGAGCGGCGGCTCAAGGCCTCTGGACTGACTGTTCACAAACAGGTTTACAGGGAACAAAAGAGGGCATATGCAGAAGCTCTGAGGGATGCACGGTCCAGGTTTTATTCCACCATCATCAACAACAACCCTGTTAACTCGAAACAACTATTTTCAACAATAAACCATCTTCTAAAACCCCCCTCACTCTCCCAATCTGAGACTACCGAGGGGAGGTGCAACATGCACATCACTTTTTTCAAACAAAAAGTAAATAACATCCGCTCACACCTCTCCACCACTGCTGTCCTGCCCCTCTCAACTGCCAACACACTGTTTGTGACTGTCCAGCCCCTCTGCTCTTTTTCCGATGTCACACAGGAAGAAGTGGAGGTCATCATCAAAAGCATCAAGCCGTCCACCTGTGCCCTGGTCCCTTTCCCTTCAGCCTTGCTGAAGGCCAACATATTTGCCGTCTCTCCTTTCATCACCAAGATCATTAACCACTCTCTCCTGGTCGGTCATATTCCATCAGCGTTAAAAACTGCTGTCATCCGACCTCTCCTGAAAAAACCCACTCTGGATCCAGAAGTTCTCTCCAACTACAGGCCCATTTCCAATCTTCCATTCCTATCAAAAGTTTTGGAAAAAACAGTTGCAGCACAACTTCACAATCACCTCAAACACAATAACATGTTTGAAAAGTTTCAGTCTGGTTTTCGCCCTGGTCATAGCACAGAAACAGCCTTGGTCAAGGTCACCAACGATCTCCTGATGGCAGCAGATACTGGTTCTCCATCTCTACTCATTCTCCTGGACCTAACAGCTGCTTTTGATACTGTTGACCACAACATCCTCCTTCACCGCTTGCAATACACCATTGGACTCTCAGAAAATGTTCACAAATGGTTTATCTCATTCCTTACCGGCAGAACCGAGCACGTTGCCCTGGGCAAAGCTAAATCACACACGAACAACGTCACCTGCGGCGTCCCTCAGGGCTCTGTGCTGGGCCCCACCCTCTTCTCCATCTATATGCTCCCCCTTGGCAAAGTCATTAGCAGACATGGTATATCATTCCATTGTTATGCTGATGACACACAGCTCTACCTTAGGACAACTCCCTCCTTTTCTGCTTCCCTGCCAACATCTACACTGACCACCTGCTTGGAGGAGATAGAGGTGTGGATGAAGCTCAACTTCCTTCAGCTGAACAGTTCAAAAACGGAAGCCATCTTAGTTGGCACACCACATCAGATCCACCTTTCTCTGGCCAATACATCTCCCTCTCCACATCTGTCACCAGCCTGGGTGTTAAAATGAACTCTCAACTCACTTTCGACACCCACATCAGACAGCTCTGTAAGACATCATTCTATCTCCTCAAGAACATCGCCAAACTCCGTCCAACACTCACCCTGGCAGATGCAGAGAAGCTTGTCCACACCTTTGTCTCATCCAGGATGGACTACTGTAATGCACTTCTCATTGGGATCTCTGGCAAGAGCATCCAGGAGCTACAATACATCCAGAACAGCGCTGCCAGGATCTTGATGAGGGTACGCAAGCATGACCATATCACTCCCATCCTGAAATCTCTTCACTGGCTCCCTGTCCCACTCAGAATTGAATATAAGGTCTCCATCCTCACTCACCAGTGCCTGTACGGACATGCTCCCCTTTACCTACAGGAACTCCTCACCCCCCAGACTTCCTTATATACCCTCCGATCTGCAACCACAAACACCCTCCAAACCCCCAGAACCAAGCTCTGCAGCATGGGTGATAAGGCTTTTTCATCTGCCGCTCCGAGGCTGTGGAACGCCCTCCCTGTCCACCTGAGGGCCCCTCAGACTACAGATTTTTTTAAAAGAAACCTAAAAACATATCTTTTTTAGAAAGCCTTTTATTAAATGTATGGCCCTTGATATCTTTTGTATTTTTATATGCTCTGTAGCACTTTGAGATTGATAAAAATACAAAAAAATACAAATAGAATTTATTATTATTATTAAAGGGGAAACACTACAATCTATCAAATGAGAAACACCACAAAATCAATGGCTGTTCACATGGTATGGGGTCCAACCCTTGCTTTACTCTATCCTGCCGACCCTTTGAAAGGGTCACTGCTTAGTTGTTGGGATAATGCAGAAAGTAAACAAACAGACATGGACTGTGATTGGAAAAGACCATCAACTTCTAACAATATGCAGTCTATGGAAATGTACATGGGTGACGACTATAACCCTCTGTCCAGAGAACCCACAGAGGAGGATCTTCAGTGGTTAATGAACTGTCTCTGAGGCAGGTTTACAGGCATGGCAGGATTCATTGAACCTAAGCCAGAACAACTGGTACCCACCCTGTCTGTATTGGACATTGTTAAAAACCAAGGGAACCCAGGACCTGCAGGCATCCTAGCTGGCATGGTGATGTCGTAGAGCAGCAGGAGGCTATGGCTAGCAACAGTGGGGCAGCCCACCAACCCCTTGTTGCACATCATGCAGAGTGGGAGGTTGAGGGCCAGCAATTTAGGATTTGTGTTAGGATTGTGGGCGAAGCAAATTACTTCACTGCTAAAAAGGGTCCTTGGCTCCCAAGTGCTAGATGGGGTGTCAGTCTGTGAATTGGGGCACAGATAAATGGCTACTGGAAAGGATATGTGCAGTCAGGGTTAAAAATGTGTACTGCACTATAGCATACAAAAATTGTAATAATAGCCTGGAAAAATACATCAACAAAATAACATGTTTTGCAAGTAGTGCTGAACTAAAATAACTTCCCTGTAACATCAAGTGCCAGCTGTAGTGCATAATTTCATCTGTGTGCTAGTTATCTTTCTCGTTGTAATCCAATTTCTCAATGCTGCAAATTAACTGGCACACACGGGAAATGATGCATACAAGCATAGCTAACATTTGCATAACTAAGTGGGTGTACATAACCAAGTTTTCCAAAACTCAAAACATGATAGCACGCTAGGTAGCATGTTCATAATGTTCCTAACCTAATTTTTTCATAACCTAATTCAAACTGTACATCATGGATATCTTGTAAATAATAGTTACCTAACGTTTTACGACAAATGATACAAAATGCTGTTTGCAGCTAACACAGGTTATAGTACTATATCTTAACACATGGCTCCAGCGACACCTCTCATAGATTCTTCTCTCTGGGAAACATGGACTGTTTTCCAGCTACCACAGTGTCACGTGATGGAAGTGTGGAGGAACTAGGCGCAGTCTTGCTTGCATTCTAATGTTGTTTTTTAATGAAATGAACACAGAATACGAAAACATAAACTGACTTATAACAAAGCGCTGAAGGATAACAGCGATACGAATAAAGACTCACCAGGGACATGCAACAACGAACAATACCACAGGACAAGTAGAGGGCTCCTTTATACAAACACATAATGACACAAGGGGAATCAAGTGTGAGTAATCAAAGACAATAACGAGTCCGGAATGTGTTTATGAAGGCTGGGAAACATAAAGGCACGGAAAACATGAAACCACCGGCACAGCATGAGGCTGTACTGGTTAAACCGTGACACACAGACTGCACTTGGTGATGAGGTTGAACGTAAGTGAAGTTCATTGAGATAGCCACATTAGCGGCTAATTAGCGATCCGTCGTTTTTGGCTACATTTAGGCAAAAATATTGATATAAGTCACCTTATATATATTTACTCAGTTATCAAATCGGCGAGGTGGTGTAATCCTACACGAAAACACAGACCTTATTTGAACTGGATCTAAAAATCCACTATGGGAAAAATGAATGGGGAAAATGCCAAAAGGACCGGAAACTAGCCAGCATTTTGCCGCTATGATTTATGGGAATTATGAGTCATACTATTTCTGTCAATTATCAGTTTGCATAAGTTACGGTAATGATCTACAGTCAATGCTGTTTCCCTGCACGCTCTATGGTCAAAGTTATGATTAGGGTAGGGTAAGGTGATCATAGATCTCAGTTTATAGACAACCTCTACCAGCAGCGTAGTTTACATACAAGGTGAAGATGTGAATACTGACAGTTCATTTAACATGAGTCAGCAGACGATTACAGATTTTCAGACATCAACAAACAGTGTTGTCATGGAGACAGGCCATTATGAGAATCAGACTTTTGTTAAGGGTGGGGATTGATGGGATCTTGGAATACTCTTTAAAGATGCGCTATGGGATCTTAAGCATAAGTTGTAGCATAATTTGTGACATACATACAAAAAGCATTTTATGATATCATACTGCATGGCCTGGGGTGGTCCAGCGGTCTGGGTCTCTTGTCTCCAATTCTGATGCAGTGTGGGTTGGGTCTGCCCTACTCCTCTTTCAGCAAAGGCTCTGTCTGTCATTACTGTATCATATAAAGCCCAAAAATTACCAAAAAATATGTTTTTCAAAGAACATATTGAATATTGCACAAAATGTTTGACTTATCAGCACCAATTTAAAAACAATGTTGGCGGTTCAAAAGTGTATCTAATTTAACTTTTCCTCAGAGCCTTCTGTCTTCCTTTGAACAGAGTGAACAGGACCAGTCAGTTAATTAAACTGAAGGGGAAGAAACCTCATCAACAATGGTTTCTGAACTTTCCATTGCAAACCATACTTTTTTTAAATATACATTTTATAACAAATATACTTTTTTTACATTACAATAAAGTTATTTTCAACAACTGCATTCATCAAGATAGCCAGACATCAACTTATCACAAAGTTGTGAGAGGATAGATACTTACAGTATGTTCAGAAAATCATCAGGTACCACCCTGTCTTGGAAGCTTGTTGCACTACATTGGGGTGCATGGATAGAAAATAGTTTTTACTGAGCATGAAATTCCCAGCTGTAAGTGTAAGAGAGCAGAAGTGGCAGAACAAGAGCTCCGGTAGGGATGTAAGGTTTGAGCATAGCCTTAAAGTAGGGTGGGACAGTTCTCCTTAGGCAATCACCATTATCTAGTTCGGAATGCAAGCTTTAAATGGAAACCAGTGAAGTGTGTAGAGTAGTGAGATGGCATGGGAAAACTAAGGTTGACTACCAGACAGACTATGACATTCTGGACAAGTTGCAGGATTTGACACAAGCAGGAAGCCGTGCCACAATAGCCATAGCCTAGTCAGGAGAAAACAAGTAACTGGATTAGGACCTGTACTGCTTCATCTGTGAGAAGATGTACCCTGTAGATGTTCTAGAACATGAACCTGGAGGAGCGAGACACCTCTTTGACATTAGCAAAAAATTAACACATTCTTCAATATCAAAATGGAGTCACATGCCTAGAAAGTTTGTAAATCCCTGGACTAGTCCATATAAAGGAGCCTTATTGCATTACACTTTCCCAATTCTCTCTCCCATTCCCCTTTCTCCTGTCTGTCTATGTCTCAGTCTCTCTCAGCCCTGAGGTAGCATGTTTCCCAGCTCTATTTGCTAACTACATAGGTATCCACTCTAGTATGTGTAAACGTATGTGCTAAGGTATGTCTTCAGTCTTCAGGAATGTGTTCAGGTATGCTGTCACCTGACCACATGGGCAGAGTCCCACATCACTCACTAAAATTCTCTCAAACACATCTGCTCTTCTGACAGTAGTGAGTGCATCAATTATATATTTTAAAAAATGACTTATTTGGGTTGCTCAACCCCCCATCCCACATGTGTTTACAGAGGTACACTTCTATTTATGTGAAGGCCTACGTTGCTTCAGAAAGGGCTGACGTCTGTTTGATAATGGGAAATCATTTGAAGGGACAGGGTTGAATAGATGACGTGTGCAGCAGGACTGTTGGATACAACCGCCTGTCTGTGTACAGGGATGTGTGTTGGAAAATGATGTGATGAGCCACTTGACTGCTTCATGCTGTTGTACTGGAAAATCTGAGATCTGATGGGAAATGTATGTCCAGGGAAAGAGAAAGCTTTGGTGAAAGATCAATGGATTTCTCTCAGTGGCTGGTGGCATAGATAGTGACTCTTTAACTCATTGTGCCATTGTGGAATGTACTGTAATCTAGGGTTAATTCCATTTATCATAATTCCACTTATATTATAGGAAAATAATATTGTCAAATGTGACATTTAAGCTGAAATTCATTTTTTGGTACCTTAATTAAAAAAAGTGATGTTTTAGTTTTTTGGATCATATGTAAGGATTCAGCACCCAATTTACTCTACTAACCTAATGGATCCGATAAGCATGTTGTTTGTAAATAATAGTTGTTTATTTTTTACAATTACAACCAGTGCACAGTATACATTATGAAATATATGTAATGTAATTAAAATCTAAAAAACCTTTACATAGCAAAGCCAAACACATCAGAAGCAGTGCCCTGAATTTGTTCAAGGACACATAATTTATACCTGAGCTAATTTTGCAGCTCATAACACTTCTGTGGGGAAATAAACTGAAAGGGGTTTTACCTAGTTCAGATCTATTCTTGACATATCAAGAACTAACCAATGCCAAATACAATGGGGAGCTTCAAGTGTGTGTTTTCCCAAAGCAACCATATCCCAATCCTGAATCGTAGAGGTCGTCGGAAGTGAACATAGGTGTGGGAGTGTAGTAATATTAAGACTGTGTTGATCCATGTGGCTGAAGATTATATCTCAAAAAAAATACTTCCTACACCCCCAGGTTGCACACGCCTACACCCCCAGGTTGCACAACTCTAGCCAGTCACTGAGCCTACAGCAAACACATTAGACCTTAGAAATGTAACTACTGTTGTCCAGGGTCTCTGGTAACTCTACATATTATGATCCTACTGTAGCTCACATCACGGTTGACTGTTTAATTGATTGGATCCAAATTGCATTTGACCAAAGACAAAACACTTCCCAACAATGCATTCACTATTCCACAGCCTGATGGTCTGTGGTCTAGTGACAACACAATGGAGAAAGTATGGCCTGAGCCTGCGCCAAGAGTCCACATCAGAGGATGATTAAACAGAGAGGACACAGTCTATTTGGTTGGTCTGTTGTTTTTGCATAGCTCACTGTTTTGAATTCATTTAAACTTTCCATAGCAATTTTAACACAGTCTTTATTTGGTAGGAAAACATTTAGTTCTGAAAATTGAAAGCATACAGGGGAGGTAGGTTGCCCTTTTAATAGTTGTAGGTTTTTATACTGTACCCAAGACTAGTCTGATATTAGTTGTTTAATACAGTATAGTAAGAACTGTAGGTGGTGGCCTAGTATGGTCTGTCGGTCTGAGTAGCTCTTTCCGGTGCACATGTGCTGGTGGAAAATGAGTTTCAGGTCCACTGGACATTGTTTGTACATTCCTTGTTTGCTATGCAGATATCCTGGAGAGCTATTAGAGAAACATCTCTGAGAGGAGCATCATGATACATGGATTGTATACACATCCTTTTTGACTAGTGCATTTTATACCTAGCTGACACTGAAATTAAGCATATGGGGCAAGAATACTATCCACCCAGAAGCAGCCATTCTCTTCCTCGTGTCCCAAGGTCAAGCATGTCGGTGGTCGGCTCGTGCTACATGCGGCCGTAACCCCAGTAGCCCACCATGGCCATGCGCCAACAGGGCAAAGATGTGTGTATGGGCAAGATTAAAATGGTGCCAATTTGTTGAGCGAGGTATATTTAGGCAGGAAGCGGCTTGGCCCTTGTAATACTCTTCAGATCTGTGTCCTTTGATGTGTTCATTGTAGTGTGATCCAGCTTCAAAGCCTCCAGGGAAATTACTCCACTTCCAGGCCTACGGGGCTCTGGGATGCAATGTGTCCTGGGGGCTCAGTTTACACTCACCTCTGACCTCTGTATTTGCTATGGGTGGACACAGGCCGGCACTTCAGAAATGGAAGGGGTAGAATAGAATAGGCTTTATATAATAATATTGAACCTTTTACTTAACTGATGAAGCTTGAGGGGCTGTGGTATATGGCCAACAAGGACTCTCCTTGGGCACAATGCAAAGCAGAGTGCTCAGATACAGCACTTAGTTGTGGTATATGGCAATAAACCATAACCTACTACGGTGCCTTATTTTTTAAGTGTAAGGTTGTGTATTATAAGATTGGTCAGTTCTACTAATACCATTTCTGAAGTGCCCCTGTCTAACATTTGTCATTGAAATTAACTTCTAAACTATGATTTTAAATGCATTTAAATGCTTTTCATTGGCTCACAGTGATACATTAACACAGGTGTTCCAATCTATAACTTATGAGGTGTATTGGCTGTTGAGATAATGTCAGCACACCTACCTTGTTTAATTGCTTGTGTAACAGAGGCCAGAGAGTGCTGTGCAGTGAGTGAAAAACCTCACTCCCCGACACCTTAAGAGGCACTCTAGCAACAAACGCTAGGGCCCATGGGTTTTATCCTCCTTGCTCCTTGCCATCCTAAGGATCCAAGTTCGACCCGAGTTTTGAATTCTACAGCACAGCTAGGACCTGTTACACTTGGAGTCTTTGTGTATCATTCTATAGCAGGATGTTTATCAGGATGATAACCAGGACTGGTCCTTTTGTATACAGTACAGATAGCATAGATATTTTTACATACCACTGTGTTTGCCCTTTTGCGTGCCCACACCATAATGATCTGGGTGTGTATGTATAGTACATGTCCTACTATCCTGGTGGGGACCATAAATCTCCATATGTTTTTTTAAAATAAGAGGACATTTTGCAGATGCCTGTGAGGGAAGTGAAACATTTTTAGCTTAGAGGAAAGGTTTAGGGTGAAAGATGCAAATAGGCTTCAGGTTTAGTGATTAAGGTTTGGAATTGGGGGAGTTAGGTATTTATGGTTAGGTTAAGGTTAGGTTCAGGGGTAAGACAAAATATGATTCTTAGTGGGACTAATGTTCGGGGTTCCCAGAAAGATATTAAAACATAGATTGTGTGTGTTGTCTTTGTGTTTGTATCCATATGAATATGCATCCGGGTATCATGAGAACTAGAATATAATCTTTGGAGAAAGTCTGTCATCACTTATAGAACATAGTCTCAATATTCAGCAATAAAGGGATAATTTGGGATTTTGGCAATAAAGAACTTTAGTTCAATTCATAACACTTTATAGGCAAGAAAGTGTTGCCACATGCAGTTCTAAAGCAAACAATATCCTAAAAAATATGGGAAATAGTAATACTCACTCAGTAATAACATTTATCAGAACAATACATTATTAAGAAATAAATGAGAACAATAATTTAATATTCAGAATTACACAGGTTGTATTGTTATTGTCCTGGTTGGTCGTTCCACTGAGTGTCACTTCTGGTGTGGAAGGGAGTTATAAACTTGGCAGATTAAATGTCACAAAGGTATTTTTCTTCTTTTCTATTTTACTTACCAGTTTTTTACAATTTTATTTTTATTTTTTGGAAAGAACATTTCCCATAAGTCTGCATAGTTCTGTCAGTGTGTGGGAAAATGCAGCTCTGTCTCAACCTCTCTGAGGGCAGAGTGAGCACAGCCTGTCCTTTATGGATAGCCAGATCTGCCTGTAACAACCGTTCTGTTCGGCAAGACTGTTTTTACCCAGTCAGTACCTTGTTAGCATTTTCCCCAGTTGCCTATCAGTCGCAGCGGTCATATAATCTGGAATCATGTACAGTTTGTATAGAGCTAGGTAGCATTCAATTGTGCTTAAATTTTACACAATGACTGGACATCTACAGAAATAGCTAGCATCCAGTCATTGCTTTAATAGTGTCCACTGGTTAGCAGTTGAGCAATCGACAACTTTCTTCAATTTGAATGCAGAAAATAGTACTCACAAGTGTGGCTCTTTATTGCAAAAATCACAATCCTTTTAAAATGGTGATTATTCATGTGCTCTATCAATATTTGGTTTGGTATAATTATACACTGCAAAATATAAAGGTTTTTAAATGTTTCTTCTTAATCGCTTAAAGTTCCTTTAATAATTATGACTTGATAAAGAAATGTTTAAATTCTGTGTGAGGTTCTTAGCATGTAATATGCATGTACTTTATACACTCCCATCATTGTAATATTTCCAGGCATGCTCTCTTGCTGGTTTTTTGTTAAATTGTTTCAATTTAAGCTTTTTTGCATGTTCATTTGTTTTTTAATTGATCTCATGATGAATCTATAAATAATGTGTTTGAAACTATTCTAATATTGTAATTATTGTACCCATTGCTGAAACAATTATATCCTTATACATATGCTTTCGCTGTTGGTACTGTTTTAATTCCAAATGTTATATATCCTAATGCATTCTATTTGGAATTACACATCACTTTCCAAGTCAGCATTATATTAGTTGCTGGCTTGACGTAACCTGTAAATTATGAGTTTTAGTCTGTTGTAATGATGCATTGTTATGTCTTGAATTAATCTAAAAAGAAACATTTTCAATTAGGATCTCATATGAGGAATACCACACACCCAAAAATGAATTAATGCAACAACCATGTCTCCATCACTATCAAACTCAGTCATGGGTCATGACAGTAATGCAAGAAAAATCACTAAAATGGCACCCTTGGAAATAAGCAAATTATACTTTGAATTCTACAGCACAGCTATCAATTCCTGTCATGGATGGCTGAATCATTTGGTGCTTTGAATTTTTGTATGTTTTTTAAAGAACCAATCCATTTATGGTACTCTTTCCTAAAAAACTTACCCTTTTCCCAATTTGCAGTTTTATTTTTCTCAGGAATCCTGTTTAAACTTGGTTTTAATATACATCCTTTGTCCTGATTTTGTCCCCATTTTGATTGTGACCACATCTTTAGTCAGGTGTAAACCATTAAAGATTTATTGTGATCTGGTGGCGCTCAGATCCAATGAGTGTAAATGTAGTCAAGATCACAATGAATGTAGACAAAATGAGGATGAAAGACTAATGTTAAAGGAAGGTACTAACATGTCTAGTGTAGAAATTGAATAACATTCTAGTTCTGTGAGTTCAGGCCCCTGGTATGTATGATTTTCACCCAGGTTGTCAGGTGATTCCACCCCCGCAGATTCCTTCAGGCTCTGAGTTGAACACACCCTGCTTGTAAAGCTACATGATCAAAGGCGCCTGTTGATACGGTTGTAGTGAAACCACAAACCTTATCAGTCATAAAGTATGTATGATAAAGTATGACAACCGGAGGTGACAACAAGGGTGCATATTTAGCTGTCATAAAAGTATAGAGGGTCTTTCCATTCATACACAGCTCATAGGTGTGGTACTTTATGATTCCAGTGTGCTGTGTGATATGAATAGGTGTCGTTTAACAGCTATATCGTCATTGGTGCAGACATGAATTTGTAGTGACTATCTCAATTTGCACAACAAAACTAATTTAATTTATTTCACATTACTTTATGGATATAGGCTATGTTAATGAAGAGGATTAAAAGAGGATTGGTTTGATATCAAAACTATTTGGGGTGGCAGGTAGCCTAGCAGTTAGAGTATCTGACCAGAAACTAAACATTGACCATCTATGTTTTGCCAATGTAAAATTTTAATTTGATCAAAGCATTAATAGACCAATATGCCTAAATGAGAGAAAACATAAGACCACATTTACTTCATAAAATGTAATAATATTTATTAAAATAAATACACACTAAAATAGTAAATAATTTAAACAGCGTAAAAGCATTTATCTAAGAAATACATTTTCTTGACAAATAAATTAAAACAGTTCTGCAACATTGTTCCGGAGGCATCCCTGCCCGGAAAAGGGCAATTTGAAATACTTGAAAATTCAAGGATTCAGTCTTGAGCATTTTAAAATATATTTTAAAAGCTCATCAGGACAGAAGTTGTTTGTGGAACGCGCGCCTGTCCCCAACAATCCTTCATCTTCAGACCTGGTGACCGGTGAAGTCTTCCTTTGGTCCAAGTTCTTGTTCTTCATGGTCTATAATGACTCTGAAGGAGACAAAAGACGATAATATTAAAACATTGTTCACAACATTTAATTCCATTATATGGCCTATAAATACAGAAGGCCTATATATACACACAGATACATGTATATATAGCCTGCGTATAGACACACACACACACACAGAGAGAGAGAGAGAAATTAATTACTTGTATACCTAGTAGGCTAGTCCCTCTCCAATCAGTTGTAGGCTATTTCAATAGGCCTATTTCGATAGTAATATAAATTATAATTATTAAAAACACTTGGTTGGTAGGTAATGGTTCATGTTCTTCCCTACGTCTTACCATATTCGGAGCGTGATTTCTAAAATCTCAAAGTCATTCAGGGCGCCCTGGCCATGCGCCTTTCGTGCTGTCCGGGGGACGCGCTCTCGTTGTCCTGTCGTGTTTTAAAGTCCTGAATGGCCTTTCTGTTCTGAAAGTCTATCAGTGCCATGGTGATTACAGCATTCCAGCAGTTATCCTCCCCAGAACACCGAAAATCTATCTCCTTATTGTCCGTGGTAACAATGGTGAAGTATACGAACTTGCCGGTGCGCTCAACACAGTCAACTTTCTTGATGGACTGGAGTTTCAGTTCCTTGGTCTTGTTGCGCTTAAGCGTGTCGGCGTAGATGTTGAGGCTATCCGTGGTAAGGACGCACGTCTTCCTTTTCCAGAACTGAAGGAGATTGTCACTCCTCTTCTCCAGTTCTCCTTCTTTCAGAACCTCGGAAATCTCCTCCGCTGACATTTTCATGATTTTATTGTCGGCGACACAACGGTTGTTGGATATAGGCCGACTTGTTGAGAGAAGCAGACGCCTGCAGATGTGGTAGATTCCTCTGTTCTCGTGTAAATTTTTAGGAAGTCCCCAGAGAAGGAGCTTCTCCGCGAAGGCGTGATAATCCAGAGTGGCGTTATGAATGAACAGAGACCGGCAGAGTTATATATAGCAGAATGTCTGGGCCCTTCCCACTTTACGTCAGTCGGTATAGGAATGCAACAGTTGCGCTAGTAATTCATGGTTAGCGTGGGGGCGGAAGGCTTGGAGTGGTTTTTAGCTAAGGAAGTCTAAATGTGGAACTAATTACACCGCCAACATGTTAATTAGTAACCCCACATTCTACTTTCAGGCCTTATCCAAACATTGACCCACTCCGTTGGACTTTGACTCATGCTGTGTGAAATGTTATTGTTTATTACCAGATGACCAACAGAACTTTTATTCGATTTCCACTGAAACCTATTTTGCTGACCAGGTGCTGAACATGTGTAGGGCCTATGTCTGTTCCTAGGGTGGTCCCAGACCGCAGCTATCCCTCATGCTGCTGCAGCATGCGTTCAAATACAACCCACATGATCTTTCAGCAAAAACTATTTTCACGCACTGACGTTATAACATGTTGTGCACACACACACACACACACACACACACACACACACACACACACACACACACACACACACACACACACACCTTTAACCAAATTATTCGACCAATATCTATTCTGTTGTTCTTTATTTTCTCTCTCAAATTTAACAACTACAAAACACCTTTTGGACCAGACCCCCCTTCCCAAGCATCGTCAGAGCAATTTTCTACAGCTCAAACGTCAGCAACTCACAAGCAGAATAGGATCCCAGGGTCAGCTCAAGTATCTGTAGAGACAGGAGACACTCAGTGTATCTCTGGCAGACAAAGTTTTGTGCCTTAAGGGGAAAGTAACCCCACATCCTACTTGAAGGCTTTATTCAAACACTGACCCATTCAGTAAGAATTTGACTCATGCTGTGTGAAATACCATGGTTTATTATACGATGAACAATATGACTAGTCAGAAAATTTGTTTAAATAAGGACTCCTTGGCCTTGCCATTGTTTGTAGCAGGCCAACTAATATCCAAAAAATATATACAGATTAAAAATATATTTTCCTTTTCAGGATAAATGTTAATGTGGATATACAGCTCTGGAAAAAAATGAGACCACTGCAAAATTATCAGTTTCTCTGGTTTTACTATTCATAGGTATGTGTTCGAGTAAAATTAACAGTTTTGTTTTATTCTATAAACTACTGACAACATTACTCCCAAATTCCAAATAAAAATATTGTCATTGAGTTTTTATTTGTAGAAAATAACAACTGGTCAAAATAACCAAAAAAAAGATGCATTGTTTTCAGACCTCAAATAATGCAAAGAAAACAAATTCTTATCCATTTTTCAACAGCAAAATACTAATGTTTTAACTTATAAAAAGTTCAGAAATCAATATTTGATGGAATAACCCAGATTTTTAATCATAGCTTTCATATGTCTTGGCATGCTCTCCACCAGTCTGTCACATTGCTGTTGGGTGACTTTATGTCACTCCTGGCACAAAAATTGAAGTAGTTTGGCTTTGTTTGACGGCTTGTGACCATCCATCTTCCTCTTGATTAAATTCCAGAGGTTTTCAATGGGGTTCAGGTCTGGAGATTGGGCTGGCCATGACAGGGTCTAGATCTGGTGGTCCTCCATCCACACCTTGATTGACCTGGCTGTGTGGTATGGAGCATTGTCCTGCTGGAAAAAAACAATTCTCAGAGTTGGGGAACATTGTCAGAGCAGAAGGAAGCAGGTGTTCTTCCAGGATAACCTTGTACTTGATTTGTTTCACGCGTCCTTCACAAAGACAAATCTGCCCAATTCCAGCCTTGCTGAAACATCCCCAGATCATCACCGATCCTCCACCAAATTTCACAGTGGGTGCGAGACACTGTGGCTTGTAGGCCTCTCCAGGTCTCCATCTAACCATTAGACGACAAGGTGCTGGGTAAAGCTGAAAATTTGACTCGTCAGAGAAGATGACCTTACTCCATTCCTCTACGGTCCAATCCTTATGGTCTTTTGCAAACTTCAGCCTGGCTCTTCTTTGCTTCTCTTTGATGAAGGGCTTTTTTCTAGCTTTACACGAGTTCAGCCCTGCCCCTAGGAGCCTGTTTCGAACCGTCCTCACCGTGCACTTCACCCCAGCTGCTGTTTGCGATTCTTTTTGTATGTCACTTGATGTCATCCTGCGGTTGTTGAGTGACATTCGAATGAGTTGACGGTCATCTTGGTCAGTGGACAGTCGTTTTCGCCCTCTGCCAGTCTGTAGCTTTGTTGTCCCCAGTGTCTGTTGCTTGACCTTGTTCTTTGAAATTTTCAGGATGGAAGCAACCTGACGCTCACTGTATCCCTCTGGCAGTAAAGCCAGAATTGAACCCTTCTTTTCCTCACTCAAAGCTTTTCTTTTCAACTCTTTTGTCATGCTAAATAGTTATTTTTTTTATTCATATTACCTTTGAGGTACTACTTGCACTGTTTTTGCCATCCAGCTGGTCCTATTGCAAGAGGATAGTGATTTTCCAGTTTTAAATTAGATTTGGTTCAGGTAATCACCTAATCAGTACCTCATTAAGTAAAATGAGGTGTGCCTGTGTTGGAATTTAACAGACAGTGGAATGGAATGGCTGCCATACATGTAGAGATGCTGATTTAAGAAAAATTAGGAGTGGTGTCTTATTTTTTTCCAGAGCTGTATATTATGTATATACATATATATATATACAAGAAATATAAGGCCTTTCTTGTATATATATATACAAGAAAGGCCTTATGTTACAATGTCATATATAAAAATCGTTGCAGATTCTTTTTTGATTGCCAATATAGGACATCATTACACAATGTATGAATCACTCATCTGTCTAGTAGAGCATGTCACTTTTACCCAGGAGACAAGTGCATTAGTACCAATTGTATGATCTTTCAGATATAAAGGCCAAACTGGAGACAGAGAAGAAAGCTTCTAAGGGCATTAAAATCAGAAAGAACATTTTAAAACATTTTTTCAATTTCTGAGAACAAACTGTGTTTTCAAAAAATAGGTAATTTTAGTCATGTAGATTATGGTATTGGTACTTATAATTTTTTATAAGCATTTATATATAATTATATACCTGTATTTTATCTTTTTACTTTTCCATGCCGTTAATAAATGGTTTGTTTGATTTCTTTATTGTTATTATTTATTATTACTCGACCCTTTGACTCAAGATGGTGCATTTTGAAAGATGTTATAATGCAAAATAAAAAAATAGAAAGTTTAGCTGCTGTATATCCTAATAAATAAAAAAGTACTATTAAAGGGTCCTATGTATGTAGGTGCTTGGATTGTGCTCAGACGCTTGAGCAATTAGCACCTTTCTCAGGTGAGTCCCAATTTAATGATTCATACTGGCTGTTCTCAGCAGCGGATGCTATGTAGAAATTTAGTTCTCATTAGGTCCCCTCCCTCATTTACTTTTATTATTGATTTCTTCTCCCATTGTTTGATTGGCTCAGAGGTTGCAATTTGCGTGTAGCGACTGAGCAAGGCCAATTGCTGAAAGCTAGGCACTTACCGTGGTGGTCAGCAAAATACAGCATGAGGTGAGTTAGCAATCGGAAGGTAAGACAAACGCAAAGTGATCGCAAGGCCTACAATCACTTGCAGTGTACCCCGACCTTAATTTCTATTTTTTGCAAGGCACAGTCGGGAGATTATGTGGAGAAAGCTGTGGTAAAAACTCAGTGCCGTCATTCGTGCCACTTCCCCGTTTGCAACAAATACTATGTAACTTAACTCTGACCTTAAAGGGATAGTGTAAATGATCTTGTCAATTAACTGTTGTGCTACTTGGGTGCTAATTAGGCAGCTGAAACAACAAGACCCTCTTTTTTGGGGGGCTGGGCCACTCGTTCTCTCCTTGTCTTTGAAGTCTGTCTCCTTCCCAGGTGCGGTGAGTTAGTGCTAACGTCGGGGGCATGGCCATCCTGCTCCTTGGCCAATCCGGAGCCACTCTTCGCCCTATATAATGTTTCAGTTTGAGTTTGGTTAGGTTAGGTAACGAGGGAGAGAGATTTGTGCTTTCTATTTTGTTCAAATAAGTGCTAGAGGCAGAGAGTATGTGCTTTATCCTTAGCATTTGTGATTAATTCCAATGTGTAGTGATTAGTGAGTGATTCATTTGTGTTTGATACCTGCTGTGTAACCTGTGTAACCCTGATCCTTATCCTGGACCCCTGAGGAGTAGGGCTAGTTAAGATGCCCCGGGGTTTACATACTGTACCACCCGTAGGTAACCTGTTGTTATATCCACCAGGTTAGAAGCCAGCGGCTGTCGCCTAGTGTTTTGTAGCAGTGAGGTAAGTGCTAGGGAAGTAGTTTATGACCGACAGGGGTAGAGTTGTAGGGAAGTGCATGGCCCTTTTGGTATCATTTTTTTGATTTGGCAGACCGCTGGCACCGCCCTACTCCTAACCCCTTTGCCTTGCAGTCCTCCTTCCCTGTTTGTGATCCTTGGTTGTTAATTGTGTTTCGTGTGTGTATTGTAATAATTGTGTGGTGGATAATAAAATCCCCGACATTCCCAACGTTTGGGCAACGGCTTTTCGTTGAATGACAGCCAGTTTATTTAGCTAGTGCACTCACTCCAGTTCACTCATCCAGTGTGTGTTTCTTTGGGCAGTTTCGTCCTCCTCCTCTCCCAAGTCATTGGAGGGGCGTAACAGTCTCCATGAACTCATGGATACTATTTGTATGTCTCTGTGTGCAGGTTTAATTAACTTAAAGGTAGTTTTGCGAGCCATTGTTAAGTAGCATTGAATGAAAGTCCAAACTAAAAGATAAATTACTGTAGCTGTTCATACAGACCTCCAGTCATGGAAGTCAGTACAATGCATGGAAGCACACAGATACAGCTAGCATACTAGTGTAGGAACCAGACTAAATATAGTTGTTCTTGTAGATGTCCAATCATTCTGCTAAGTCTAGTTTGGAATTGAGCTAAAGCTAGGTAATGACTTTGAGTTCATTTGACTACAGGTAAGTAGGAAAACAGGGCTAAATTGGCTTAGGGTTAAAGTGTCACTGTGCCTTGCAGCATCATTTTGGTCATATATTCAAATCCTGGTGGTGCCCAGGAGTTTAGAGGTTGGTGCACAAATATGGTCTCAGCACTGCATGGGGTTGACAGGTGGACAGTTGGATGCCAGACAGGGCTGCCTTGTTTACTTTTGTGGTAGATCAGGGAACAAGAAATGTCAATAGAAGTAGAAGTTCTGGGCATTATATGTGTTGAAGGACTTGTTTCGATATTCTACTCTCCTGCCCCTGCTGAGGAATTTTTCCAATGAATCAAGGCCATAATCATTGGAAAACATTTTTAAAAAAGTGCTTAATTAACCTCTCTTTTCTTGGGGAGGGGCTGCTACTGCTAAAAAAATATAGGTGAAGCACTCCTGTACATAAAGGGAAATCTCTGTTTATATCTGATGTATGATGTACTTTTATGAGCGCTCTGACTGTATATCAAAGCCCTTGTAACCCTTTCAATACCTGCTCCCTTTTCCTGTAAATCATTTATGAAGACAAAAGCTGACTCAACACAGCTGTCACTGTGGCGCCGGGGTTTACTGCAGAGCGGAAAGGTGTGCCACTGCTTTCCTTACCACTTACTCACTCCTGTCCATCATCTTTGTTGTAGCTTACTGTAACTTTCTGGTGTGTGTGTGTGTGTGTGTGTACAGAAATTAAGGTGAAGACAGAAAGACATGCCTAGGCAGTATGATTCAGCAGTGGAGGTTATTGATATTCTGGGGCCAGGTGTGAGGGTGTGTGTGTGTCTGTGCATGTATGTGTAGATCTTAAGGTTGATTTGCTCACTACGACTCACTCACCGCCTCTAACCATTCAGTGCTTCAAAGATTATAGTGCTGTCATTGACATTAAATGCTACAGCTTTGCCACAAACGCTAACTGAGGCTTATTTGTGGCTTAGCAGGCTACACTTGTCATTAAAAGTTACAACATTTCAAACCTCCTTTTGGACCGGTTGTGTAATATGTAGAATCTCTACCATACCTCAGTAAGCCACAAAATTATAAGTTTGAAAGCAAGTGGTTTTAAAGACCTAGGGCACAATTTTGTTCACGAGACAATTTTCTGTTTTCTGTGAAAACAGAAAATCACTAATTGGCTCAACAGTGCCACTTTACAACTAATGGCCAGCATTGGCAGAATGTATCTTCAGAAGTGAACCCAGGTCACATGATAATTTATCTGAAATGTCTTTCCAGCTGAAAAGACCCACCTTGCAAAAATGGAATTGGTTTAGAGGAAAAATAAGACTTATTGTAGCATATTAAAACAATGAGAGCAGTGCACTCCCTGCCCCAAATTACCTGCTGCACACCTGAACCTCGTTTTTATTGTAATTGGGATTTATGGTAATATGTCTGACAACAGGGTAAGGTCACTTAAAATTAAAACCATTTATTTTTAAACAATGTGATTTTGTAGGAGCTTGTCAATTTCAAATGGGTTGATCGTGACTTGAGTTTTCACACAAGCGCACACGCGCGCACACCAAATTACCATTTCTACATAAATACGAAATGTAATTTGTTATTTGACATCCTCAGTCTTGTGGATCAGAACAGCTCATCCTCTAGGAAGCTCAGAATTTGTGGGTGTGTTTTGACAACCTTGGCTCTGCAGCAACCACATTCTCATTCTCTTAAAGTAGACACAATAATACGCCCTCAGAGTGAGGCAAGATCACACCATCACGTGTCATCAATAGCTGTGTTTCAGAGAGCTTTTCGCTGTGTTATAGAGCTTTTCGCAGTTATAGTTACAGACCAAGCAGCTCACCTCATGAAATACTGTGCAGTAGAAGATCAAGCCTTCAAATATCTATTATTGGCTGTAGTTTTTAAGCATTTGTTGACCATTCAGGAAAATGGAGAATGCTAGGAAGAGCTGCTGATTGTGCTGTTGGCCAGACTTGAACACATACCCCAGTGGTACATGTGCACTGGGGGATGCGAACCAGCCCACTGGAACACACTTGTCCATGCAACTATTCTTTAAAACTAAACATTACTATATTTCCTCCGATTTTATGTTTATAAGATGAAATTAGAATATGAATGTCAGTGAATGTTTTTTCATATCATAAGAAAATAAACATCCTACTAAAATGTTTCTAAATTAGTAATTACCACAGAGGTTCGGTCATAACAGGTAAAATTCTGTAAAGGAGTTGAACACACAGAATTGTGTAATAAGTTGGTGGAAGTGAAGCACCAGAAAAGGAGACATGTCAGAACATGAACCCTTTTAGGCTGTCTATCTATCATTTAGTGTCCACTCTGTCTACCTCTACACAGACACAGAAAGGAGTGTCTTAGGTCAGGCAGAGACAAGTTACATCTCTGACTCAACTCCTTCTAGCCAAGTAGATTATAAATCAAGACCGCTTGTTGCTGCATGATTCTGTTCAATAGCTGTCTAATTGTTTCACTTGTATTTTTATCTAACTGATACATATGAATAAATAAAAGTTTTAATAAAAAAATTTATAGGTGTGGTGTATGTACATGCGTCTATTAAAAGTATAGTAACGGATGGCAAATCTGGCAAAGTGAAGCATTTTTGTCCAGTTGTCTCACAAAAAAAGGCTACTTTGGGGCTGGGGCTAAGGTTAGGGCTATAATTTAGGGTTTTGTGTTAGAGGGTTAGGATATTACCTGGGAACATGTTTTAAAAAGCTATACTACAACAAGTGTCTGTGTTAGATTGGTAGAGGCCTTAGCGGTCTATCTATAGACAACCTAAACAATGGAGGAGAGTATGGATGGGTTGTCAGCAATGAGCTGTTGACATGTAAAGCAGCCTAGGACAGAGGCAGCAGGTAACAGCTGCACTGCGTGACATGTTTATGACCAGGGCCTGCCTCTCTCACTCTCTCTCACTCTCTTTCTCTCTCACACACACACACACACACACACACACACACACACAC
>JACXGI010002459.1:0-34328 GCA_016801175.1 Esox masquinongy | reverse complement strand
AATGGCAGGATAGTGGAGGCATGATAGAGGGATGCTCCACTGTTTTGAGGACAATGCAAACATAAACAATGATTGGTCAAGCTGCCTGTGTGGATGTATTCATAAAAACTTTACAGGAAAAAAAGGATCAGTAATCTTATGTAGCTGGTAGAGCAAGGAGCATATAAAACCTGGGTTTCAGTTCCTCTGGGGGTCCAATATGAAAATATATACCCAACAGTAAGTTGCTCCAGGAAAGAGCCCTTTGCTTCAGGTAATGCTTGTGGACAGACATTTTCAAATAAAGGAACAGATACTCAACGGGATATAGATCAGGACTTTGACCGGCCCACTGACAGTCAAGAACACCATTTTGATCTTGAGCCACTCCAATGTTGTTTTTTCATTGTCCTGCAGAAAGGTGAATATCCTCTCAAGCTTCTGTTTTTTTAGTGAACTGAAGCAGGTTCTCTTGTAGTATTCTGTATTCTGCTCCAAAAATTAATATTTTGCTCCATCCATTCTTCCTTCAATTAACAAGATGCCCAGACCCTGTAGTCCCTCAACCCAGACGGCAACTTCTGCAGTCTTTGAATGGCTACAAGTACAGACTGTACAACTTTGTATTAAAATTTGCAAACGAAGGGAAAGTGACATAAATGGCTTTGTGCTAGCATTTGGTTTTCATGAGCACACCATCTATCCTAAGTTTCTGCCCTGCCTACCCAAACTTGTCATTTTTTGTGAGTGAGTTTTTCGTCTAAAGAGAACACTCACCAAAACATTTTTTTCTCAATTTCTGAATGTGCGAGAAAAGCTAGCATTGTTAGAAGATCTTGTTTTGTTCCCCACGGTCTGGCAACATTAGACTACAGTCCCTGTTAATGAGAAAGATCCCCACGCCTGATACTACCACCCCTATATTTCACTGTAAGGATGGTTTGTCTTGAGGAATAGGCAGTGTTAGGTTCGGCCAAAAATATCTATCTTGGTCTCAGCTAACCACAAAATTTTTTTACTCATTGTAGCTGGGTCATACTCATGCTTTCATATAAATCAATAGTCACAGCTTCTTTCTTGCCACCCTGCTGTACAAGCCATAGTTAAGCAAGAAAACGTCACATTTTAGTTTAACTATTTATTGGAACATGTACAATAATAATTTTTACAGGTCTTGGTGTTAGGTTCTTCTCCTCTGGGGTAACTCACTGCCACCACATGATCGTGTATATCCCCCCCATGAAAAGGAAACACAGAACCAAACAGGTGGAGGCAGGGCTGGTGGGTGGGTTTGCAATACTATGCTTCATCAGACTGAGCAAGTAACCTGATGATTAGATAGTCAATAGGTATTGATATTTTGCGACAGGAGCAATCCTCGGCATCAGCTGATACGTTGCTGACCAATGACCACTCTGGTTTCCAGTCAGAACTGACTACATTTATTGGTTGGACCATTACTTCACTCCCAGCCACTGAACGATGTAGCTCCTTCAAAGGGCCACTCTTGGCTTCTCTCACGAGTCTCCTTATTGTTTGAGCTCTGAGTATTGAGAGCTGGTCTTCTATTGGCAGTGCCTGAGTGGTGTGATGCAGCTTACACTTCCCAATTATTGCTCTAACTTTGCTCACTGGGACTTTCCAATACGTGAATAGTTTGTACCCTTTTCCTAAACTATGCATTTGTATTACTCTAACTTCAGAAACATTTTGCTGTAATGAGTTTATTTCAGATTCACAGCCTGACCAATGATTCTTCAACAGTAAGGTTTTATCCAAAAAAAATGTGTCAGTAACTTTAATGCCAATGGTGTAAACATGTCCTTGTTAGGGCAATTCCTTTCATTTGTGTCAATGGGAGATTCCATGGCGCAGGGGTTGAATATGTACACTTTGTAATTCATAATATAATAGAATTTGTCAGGCATCAGAATCCATTTGCAAGACACACATACACAGTACATATACACTGATGAGCCAAAACATTATGACCACCTGCCAAATATGCTGTTGTTTCCTCATGTACCCAAGTGATGGCAAGAGAAAAGTCTGGAGAACAAATATTCCTTGCATAACCCCTAATCCAGTGGTGTAACTATCGGGGGTGCAGGAGGTGCAGTTGCACCTGGGCCTCAATCACAATTTTTTATTTTATTTCATATCCATAAATATGGTAGAGGTAGTGTTCTAGCTTGGGCATGTATGGCTGCCACTGGAACTGACCAACTTGTCTTTATTGATGATGTAACTGATGACAGCCCCAACAGAATGAATTCTGAAATGTACAGAAATATCTTGTCAGCTAAACTACCAGGAAATAGCAACCACAGTATTTCAGGTCAAAAATGAACTAAATAAAAGTGCTGAATTTGGACATATTATGTCACAATATTTTTGGTGCTGTGAAATATGGGGACTATTTGTACAGGTTATTGCCATTTCTCAATAATAAAACCAATACTTACCAAGCATACCCTCACATAAAAGCAGACAGTCTTTACTTTGACTTTAAATAACTGTTTTGAATTCAAATCCCTCCCTGTTGTACTTAACACACTTCCATTCCCTTTTTCAAAAGGAGAATTATGAGTAAATTCACATCTTTGAGTAAAGGGATGGCCCTGTCACTTAAAGTCTCACTTTCATAATCATAATTTTATTTAACCTCCTGAGGAGGGAAAACATGCACTCTTTATGGGAGAATGTTCAGGTGAAGTAAAATCTGTACATTATATACACAACCTATAGAATATTTGTAGAAAGGTTAATGTCAGCTTGGGTGATTTCCTTTTTTAACATGCGCTGCATTTAGGGAATGCCATGTGGTCCAAAGATCTTGATTTGTTAACTAACACGTCAATGTATACCTCAGAGGAATGGCAAGTATGCAGGGCTTCAGCCATCCAGGAAAGCTGGATTCATTTTGCCCTCTGCATGGCTCAGTGAAGCTTTATGATAAACCGGTCTTTCCATAGACCAGCACCAAGTCAGCAGGAACAAAACACACAAAAATAACTTTGCTTAATTTGAAGAATTAAAGTGCTATTGTGGTGAACTTTCCCATACGGTTGTGGTCGTAAAACATCACCCAGTTTTGTCACATGTTGATGTTTATGGTTCTTCAGTAGTTCCCTACTAAGCAATGTCAATGAGGTGTACAGTATGCATGTTTGTTTTTATGTATGCTTTGCGTCTGTTTCGTATATAATGAAGGGAATAAACTCATCAGACGAGAAAATTATTCCTCAGAAATTCTTTGGAATGAATGATAGAAACACAAAGACCTTAAGCCAAGACATTACAACACTAAGGGCTGAATCGGGGTTTGAATTACAATTATAGGGTTTGGTTGGGCACTCCCTAAAGAAATGAAGGCAGCTGAATTAAGGCCAAGATTTATACATATAGATTTATAAAGCCAATTATTAGCACTCAACACATTTTTACAAGAGTACAAATGTATAGAAAAAAATAAATGAAAAAAGTCTGTCCCAAGTTGTATTGTTGTCTGTAATCAGATACTGGTATGTCAGTTCTCTTCATTCGAAAGCAGTCTGGGCGATTAACCAGGTTAAATATACACACCCATTTCCCCATTTCGCCACACCCATTTCCCCATTCATAAACCTCATGAATTGAGCTGGCCAGAGGAGCACTTTCCTCCACTTGCCTCACCATTTAAAATAATGTACTAAATAAGACTAGAAAATTTTAACAAATAGTATAGTCTGTACTGTGTGTTTTCAATAATCTGAAAAAGATTGCATGCGACTGGAGAAACATTAAGAAAATGCATATGATTTGGTCCACTGATTTTGCCCGTAAATACATACCAGATGCAGAAAAGCCCATTTTCACACAAACAGAAATGCTTGCAAAAATGCAGTGTTTGGTTAAAGTGAAACGTTGTACAGAAAGTTAACACAAACACACATGGAAGCACCTTTCAAAAATGTTTAAAGGATCAATTGTATATGGGTTGCCCAGTCAAAAGTGGAATTTTTTTGGACGACGTGTTTTTTTTTTTAAGATTTGATAACACGTTAGTATATGTACTTCTGCTACTTTTACTCTCCAACTACTCCTTTATACAGTCAATATACTATTACTGCTACTACCGTACTACTCAATTACTCATTTTTAATTCCGTCAATATACTAGTAGTGCTACCCCTACCATTACTACAACTACAGTACTTCTACTAGCATTACTATTTAATAGTACCCCTAATGTTACAATCCAACCACTCATATATCCAGTTAGTGTACTAACTACTCCTTTGTACAATCAGCATACTACTACTACTACTACTACTACTACTACTACTGAAAAATGTACAGTGAATTCACTTACACCACAACTGCTACTACCCCTACAATTACTATCCAACTACTCCTTTATACAGTGAATGTACTATTACTAGCTGTCTTTAACCAACTACATTTGAGACAAGAGGTCAATTAAGCTGCTGGTTTATTCTTGCAGTTTTTGGAAGCAAGCAAATGAACACTTAGATCCAGCGCTAATCCAGTGCTAAGGGGCGTGTCAGTTGCGATTCAGTTCAGCGTGTCAGTTGTATTCTTTCTTTCCCGGTCATTTTGATGGGAACAGAGGTGGCTTCAGTGGCATAAAGCAGCTCTATTCGGTTTTTCTTTGCTCCACTTTTTGGCTCTTTTTCTGAACG
Organism: Esox masquinongy; assembly: GCA_016801175.1. Taxonomy (NCBI): domain Eukaryota; kingdom Metazoa; phylum Chordata; class Actinopteri; order Esociformes; family Esocidae; genus Esox; species Esox masquinongy. Next base: position 29,665 of record JACXGI010002459.1, on the reverse strand, counting down.
CATATACAATTGATCACGTGCGCACCATCAAAGCGTAACGGAAGTAATGCCAGGTGCACCTTATTGCCAAGAGCCAAGGCGGTGCTGGGATGTTAGATGCAGCTGCATCAGGGAGGAAGACAGGAAGAACACGCCCTCACTCCTCCTGGCTAATGATGAGAAGAGAGAAAATACAGAGAAGAGCATTAAGGGGGCTGTGGTGTATCTTAATACAATGAGTCTTTCCCTCCTTCAATTACACTGAATCTGACAAGAAAGAATTGGTGAAAGAAATAAAATACCCAAAAACCCATTAGTGTCCACATTGAGAGAGTTAATGTGAATGGAGAAAGTTTCAAGTTTCAAGGGTTATTCAAATGAAATTAAAAAGCATACAAGAAGCCCCAGTGTCTCTATAGGTTCGTGTTGAGCTATCCACAGGACCAGCAAGGCTGTCTGACTGCCCTGCCCAATTCCAACACAGTGGCCAGGGTGACCTAATAGGGCCTGACATTTGAGTGGGCCACTCCTTAATGCTTGGCAACACATACACTCATTGCATACTTACAGACCACGCAGTGGCAAACACAGACAGGAAAATGAATACATACATACACAAACACTCCCAAACACAAAGAGGCTGTTAACATTTGCATCCGGTTGCACTGAAAAACGCCCACTCTATCTGACCTGACACGGACTAACTCAAACAGAAATACACTCCCTGATTCCTGTAAACGCGCACGCACATACGATCTTGAGGCAAATATAGGAGCCTGTCTCTATCACAGGGACTGAATGAGATTTTGTCTGATGACAGGCCAGCTGGACCAACAGAGCTTTGACCTGGTCACTCCCAGTTCACACCTGGTTCATGTTTCTTATGCATTTACTGTTTAAATATTTTCTGTGTGAGCCCTCACAAGCACATTGTCTTGCTGAGCATAACAACAATGTCTGTTTTGCTTCCAGAAGCTCCAATCAATGTTGCCCATGTAGATTTTTTCATTACCATCTCCTTGCCTAGCTACTGACTGGACGTTAATGGAGTCCCTCCACTCAGACACAATCAAGCTCCCTGTCTCCCACATAGCATCAACAGCATGAATAGGGCCTTGTTCACAACCTCATAGGTCAACCCGAGAGTTACAGTAACAGACTGGGGGTTTCAGCTTGTGGTTGGATGGCCTTGTAGGATTGAGAGGTTGGAATGTAAAAATCCCCCACTCATTCAGTCCAGGACAACAAGCCTCATAATCCATAACACTTGTCTCTTCCAGTAAGCTTGTTCATTATAACTAATGTAGGACAATGCTGAAGTCTCTGGCTGATGGAACGTTTCACAATCAGAACCAGGCGGTCCAAAACTGGGATGGGCTGGCTGAACTTTATGAAACGCTTGCCCAGATGATTATTTTATTTCACAAACTCTTACTATGAATGGTTACTGTTCAATAAGTCTGGCATTACCAAGCCTTGGGCAACACCACAATGTCCGTTAACTAACTTTTCTCCATTTGAAAATGGAGAAAAACTTGTTCTGGACATGTTCACTTAAGACAAACAACTCTCCCAACAAATAATGAGTTTGGGTAGGCAGGACTGAAACTTTGGGCAGGAATTTCTGTCATGCTAAATCAGTAGTTTTTTCAAGGGTAAGCAGAAAAGTCACTTTCCTCTGCATGGTTATGTCCAATACCGCAATTTCTAGAACTTCAATAGACATTTTAACTGTAGTCATTCAAAGGTTGTGAAAGTTGCTGTTTGGCTCAAGAGACTATTTTAATAGCTTACCTAACTAAACACACATCCTTCTGACACACTTTCAGTTTTCATTGGCAAGGCTATTATCACATCATGAACAAGTCCTTACTTTGCAGAAAATGCAGGTTGGGCACTTGACCCATCCATCTTGAGACATTCATTTCTGAGCACTTGAGAGATTATGTCCAAGAATGCATTGGTGATGATGGACCACAGAAGACCTTTCATGCCTGCCTTATCAGACAATCAGGGTTATGAGATTCCTGACATTCTAAATGCCTAGCTGATGTTTGGCAGACTGTTATCCTATATTTCGCAAGCCTGAATACCAGTCGGTTTATTGTTAAATCAACTTTTTTTGTCCTTGGCACAGTAAAATAATTGACCTAAATACATTATCCTCTCCATAGTCTAAGCTAGGTTCTTTGTAGCAATTTTGGTAAAACATGCTCCATGGACTAGGATGAGATAGTATAAACATGTTAGCACTCACGGTAAGTATATCTAGGTAAGTGCAGTTGTTAGGTTGCTTACTGAAGAGACATTGCTTTTAGTGTTGTAGGCTACAAAATAGTTAGCTTGTATTTGGTGATAAGGCTGGCTAAGTCATAAAACATTTTTCTTAGTAAGCCCAACCCCTTATGGCCCACAAAGGTAATCTTCAAACGGTTGATATAGCAGGCTTTTGTGTGTGATCCATGTAAGCAATAGCTTAGGTAAACTAGACCAACCGACAACGCCACTCACCTTATGGTGGGAGACCTACATGGCACACTGGGCCTAGCACATGGCACACTGGGCCTAGCACATGGCACACTGGGCCTAGCACATGGCACACTGGGCCTAGCACGCTGCACACTGGGCCTAGCACGCTGCACACTGGGCCTAGCACGCTGCACACTGGGCCTAGCACGCTGCACACTGGGCCTAGCACGCTGCACACTGGGCCTAGCACGCTGCACACTGGATTATAGGTCAGGGGAAGGAGAATAAACTAGGGATACTATTGTGAAACTAAAATTATACATAAAACAAACAAAAGTAAGTTACACCCAAATCTTGCCTTGGAACATGAAATCAACAGCAAAACACTAAAGCTACTACCATTACTGGTTATGTATGGAGGAAAAACAGTGGCTGTGCTGTTAATCAGGTTTCTGATGCATCCCCAGGTAAGTTTAAATACACACGTTGCTCAGTTAATACATCATACATACAGTCCAACATCATAAAAAAACCACCTGGAAAGGTAAGTGCTTAGAAATGTTTATCAACACAAACTAAAATTCCTACCTCCTAGTTTCCGCTGTATCACCATAAGTATCAAGTTTGGTTTGCTATGTTCTGCTACATGAAACAGGTAAATCTAGAATTCATAGTATAAGCAGTAGATGTAAAATCCAAATCATAATAGCTAAGTACCCAAACTTCAAATGTTTGTTAAAACCATATTTTTACCTTGAGGTTCTTTCACAGGTTCAATGTCAGCAACATGTGGTGTCAAAAGCATCACTTCCTGACAATGTGACTGTGAACTCTCATGGGACCCCATTCCCTTATGTACCCTTCCCCAATCAGTCTGTTCTAGGCTACAGGGTCCTAAGGTCCTACCTGTTACATATGCACAACAGGCTAAATATATCCCACCAGCTAGATCTCCTGCTTTTTCTATTAGCAAAGTTGGACATGCAACAAGCCTTTTGACTATTCAGATAAAGAAAAAATCCTGCTACCTGACTGACAACACGATTGGGTTTTTTCTCAAACAAATTGTTTTTATTTACCTAATTATTATTTGAAATTCATAATTATGGCCTTGCGTTCGGGGGAGCAAAGTTTGGGCCAAACCCTCAGATGGTGTGACAACAACCCCGAGTGGCACTGCGGACCCTCTCCAGCACTCCACCATGTTGACGTACTAACCGCCATTTTCTTACGTGTACATAAAGAGAAGTGATTCGGACTTACGTGTTGCCATCATTATGTTGTTTTCCTTTTCAGCCTCTCCTTTTATGCTCTTGCTACCCCTGCACTTCAAAGCTGGATCCCCAGGTAACTGTTTGAAATGTATAGTTCTGTCCTTAAAAACAAGACAGTACATCCTAATTACCACTCTTTGATCAATTGTGTAATTGAGTTGAGTAATTGAGTTTTAACAGCTTGCAGCGGCTGCCAGAAATATTTAAACCCTTTATTTCAAAATGATTCCCCATTTCATCAAAATTAAGACAGTTCATGATATTATTGACATTTCCAAATTGCTGAATAAATGTCTTACTGAAACCTAACTTCATTATTGGAATTCAGAAATAAAACAAATGGCATGCACCAACTAATGAAACCCATAACTTAATCATTTGTTGCAAACCCTTCAGAAAAGATAACTGCAGAGAAATGGTTCTTGTAAGCCTCTAGGTCTTCAGCTGCAAACCGCTCCAGTTCTCAATGTTTGAGGTGTGCCTTCGCCTAATTGTTGATTTCTGCTGTCTCCATAGGATTTCTGTCAGATTGTCAAGACCTGGAATGATCATTGGCCAATCCAGAACAGTTCAGCGTTTCTTCATTATCAATTCCTAAATGCTGTTTATGTTTGGGGTTATTGTCCCGCTGAAAAATGCTAAACCATCAACAAAGTTTCTGGACACTAGAATACACAACAAAAACATTGATAATCAGTTAATTTCACGATCCCTTTAACACATTCAAACATCCCCACAATTTGACTCTAGGTAGGATATTTTTTTGGGTGTGAAATGGATTATGAGGGCTGAAACTGTTTTTCAGGTCAGCAAGCAGATCTTTAGAGAGGTGCTTTTGTCCGGGTGTTTGAGGATTACTTTGTTTCTGACATCCACAGACAGTTCTTTGATCTTGACAGTGGTATAGGAATGCAGCAGAATGTTGTTTTCTTTCTCAAACCCCTGTTACACCTGCAACTTGCCACTTGTGGAATAAATAACCCATTAAAGGAGAATCACCTCCCTTGCCAAATTATTTTGAATTCTCCAGAAGGATGCCATTCATTTTATCTACAAAATTTTTTGTATTTAAACAAAAAATTCACAATTCCAGGTATTAGACTTTTTCCCTTATTCCTGTGTAGTTTTATTACAAATCAACCTTGCCGGAAATTCCAGCTTAGACAGTTTTTGATTTTAAGTTGTTGCTCCAGCTGGTAATGATATGTTAGATCAACTGGGTCAAGCTGGTTAGACCATGGTTTACACCAGCTTTTCCAAGCAATTAAGACCATTTTAAGATGGTACGGTAAACCATCTTGGTCAAGCTGGTAATGGGCTTGGCCGAGCTGGCTGACTGGTTGGGTTCAGATAATTGCAATTGCTCAAGAAACAAGTGAAGTGGCTTTTCAAACTATAAAAATGTGATCATTAAACTGGACCTGTGCACTGAACCCCCGGGCCATACACAATGTTCCTCAATGAGTTTCCAGAATTCTTGTCTAACCTTGTAGTCATGGCAGATAGTATTCTAATTTTTGGCGATTTCAATATTCATATGGAACAGTCCAATGACCCTCTTCAAAAACCCTTTGAAACCATAATTGACTCAATGGGTTTTATCCAACATGTCTCAGGTCCAACGCACTGCCACAATCATACCTTAGACTTAGCCCTGTCACGAGAAATAGATATTGTAGATCTAATAATTTCCCCCCAAAATCCTGGATTATCGGATCACTGTCTTATTACATTTATCGTTAAAACAAGAAATCCACTTGCTCCGCAAACAATGAGTTTCAAAAGACGTACTATAAATTCTCGGAATACAAATAGATTTCTTGATATTCTTACAAGCTCGCTCATCAACGACAGAGTAAATAATTTCGCAAACGATCTAATCGAGGATCTAAATTCAACACTGCGAAATACTTTAGATACGGTTTCACCACTAAAAACAAAAGAAATATGCAACAAGAAACTTGCTCCCTGGTACACAGACAATACTAGAGCACTCAAGCAAGCCTCCAGAAAATTGGAGCGAAAGTGGCGCTCCACAAAGTTGGAAGTATTCAGACTAGCCTGGATACACAGTACACTACAATACCGAAAAGCACTCATATCTGCTCGATCAGCTCATTTCTCCAACCTGATTGAGGTGAACAAAAACAATCCAAAATTTCTCTTCGATACAGTTGCAAAGTTAACAAAACAGCAACACTCAACAAGTGAAGTGGGTCTTCACTTTAGCTGTAATGAATACATGAACTACTTTGATGAAGATCATCAGCATTAGAAAACAAATAACTGACTCCTCCTTAAATAGTTATAGTCCCCAAAATCTAAGTTGTCCTGAGAATGTCCTGAACCTCCCTGACCAGGTGTCAATGGGGACACTTGAATTTTTTGATCCCGTATCGCTCAACACATTCATTAAATTTGTAATGAGTTCTAAACCCACAAATTGTCAGCTAGACCCGATTCCAACAAAATTACTTAAGGAGCTATTTCCTGTGCTAGGTCAGCCAATGTTGAACATAATAAATTGCTCCCTTTCCTCCGGATGCGTACCAAACTCACTAAAAACAGCGGAAATTAAGCCTCTTCTAAAAAAATTGAATCTGGATCCAGACATATTAAACAATTATAGGCCAATATCGAACCTCCCGTTCCTATCAAAAATCTTAGAAAAATGTGTTTCCCAACAACTGAATGCCTTCCTGAAGACAAATAACATATATGAAATGCTCCAGTCCGGTTTCAGACCCCATCATAGTACTGAGACTGCACTTGTGAAGGTAACAAATGACCTTCTAATGGCCTCAGACAAAGGTTCTGCATCCGTCCTGTTGCTTCTTGATCTTAGTGCTGCTTTTGACACTATAGATCACTCCCTTCTCTTAGAGAGACTGGAAACCCATATTGGGCTACGTGGACATGTTCTAGCCTGGTTTAAATCTTATTTATCTGAAAGATATCAGTTCGTATGTGTGGATGGCATATCCTCTGACAAATCAAAGGTTTGGTGTTCTGGTGTTCCTCAAGGCTCGGTTCTGGGCCCATTATTGTTCTCACTATATATGCTGCCTCTGGATGATGTAATCCGGAGTCACAATTTCAATTTTTACTGTTATGCTGATGACACACAGTTATATATTTCAATGAAGCATGGAGAAGCCCCAAAATTAGCTACTTTGGAAGCATGTGTTTCAGATATTAGGAAGTGGATGACAGAGAACTTCTTGCTTTTAAACTCAAGAAAAACAGAAATGCTCGTTTTAGGACCGAAGAAACAAAGAGCTTTGTTGGATCTCACTGTGAACCTCGACGGCTGCATGGTCATATCCCAAAAAACTGTAAGAAACCTCGGCATTACCCTTGACCCTGACCTTTCCTTCGATGAACATATAAAACATGTCTCAAGAGTTGCTTATTTTCATCTTCGAAACATTGCAAAAATCAGAAACTTTCTATCAAACACTGATGCAGAAAAACTAATCCATGCTTTTGTTACTTCTAGATTAGATTACTGCAATGCTCTTCTTTCCGGTTACCCTGATAAATCAATAAATAAACTTCAATTAGTGCTGCACACGGCTGCTAGAATCCTAACTAGAACAAAAAAATGTGAACACATCACTCCAGTACTAGCCCCTTTACACTGGCTGCCTGTTAGGGTTAGGGCTGATTTTAAAGTTTTATTGTTAACCTAAAAATCAATACATGGACTTGCTCCTACTTACCTCGCTGAAATGATCCAGCCATACATACCTACACGTAACCTTAGATCGCAAGATGCAGGCCTTTTAATTGTACCTAGAATTACTAAACAAACAGCCGGTGGCAGGGCCTTCTCTCATAGAGCTCCACTACTGTGGAATGATTTGCCAATTAAGGTTAGAAATTCAAACTCAGTGCAAACTTTCAAATGTCTACTGAAGACTCATCTCTACAGCATGGTCTATGATTAAGTGTAGTCTGGCCCAGGGGCGTGAAGATGACCAGAAAGGCTTGATACTGTCCATCCTTGTTGTCTTGTCAGGTGGGCTCTCATCGCCACTGGGATGCCCTCCCTCCAATGCCATTCGGGGGCGGAGTCACTGGCTTGTTGTTGTCTCTCTGTTGCGCACTTGTTTAATTGGGCTGTACTCTGCTGGCAATACTCTGCCCTCTTTTCAGGGTGGTTGCGGTTGGTGGGGGTCCCTTTGGTTGATGCTTGGCAATGTGGGTGGATTGATTTCCTGCCTGTTGGGCCCTGTCCTGGGCCTCCCCCGGATAGGGCCACAGTGTCACTGGACCCCCCTGTCTCAGCCCCAAGGTCTTACGCTGCTATACTATTGTGCTGGGGAAGTAGGGTCAGTTCTCCTTCTCCACAATAAATCCCTGTAGATCTAAGGAATGCATTTTCTAAATTTTCCCTGTCTCCTGCCGTTTTAACCTAGGAGGACATGAGGTCTTGGCCCACACCTGAGGAGTACCAGGGTTGAAAGACCCGTTGCTGTCCCTGTCCAAAGCCCTCCTGGTTGTGTTGCAGATCAAGACGATACCTGACGATTTTAGCTGCCACTGTGCTGACACCTCCCCCCTCCCCCGTGTTGTCCCTGTCCATCTGGTCATGCTTCCGACCTGGACTAAGTTTAAATAGACTCTGGACTCAGCCCACATGCATTTATTAATTATTACAATTTGTACTCTTAATATGTTCACCCGGCACAGCCAGAAGAGGACTGGTCACCCCTCTGAGCCTGGGTCCTCTCTAGGTTTCTTCCTAAATTTCAGCCTCTTAGGGAGTTTTTCCTAGCCACTGTAATTCAACACTACTGTTGTTTGCTCCTTGGGGTTTAAGGCCGGGTGTTTTGTAAAAGCACTTTGTGACAACTGCTAATGTAAAAAGGTGCTTTATAAATAAATTTGATTGATTGATTGATTGACCTAACCTGACTGCCCTGTAAAACAAAACAAAGTAGCCTGCTGCTGCATCTCCTGACTCTGGCCAGTTGGGGAAGCTGCCCAGCTTATTGGCACACAGGACCCCTACACTGGCGTCTTCGAACCTGTCAGTCAAACTCTCGACTGGCCTGTCAAGCATTTTGTCCTGTGAGGAGACGAGGGTCTTGCTGTCACCTCTGGTCAGCGAAATTCCTTCATAGCTATTGTGGTCATCACGGTCCCTTCTCTGATGAATGGCTCATATTTTACCATCCTTTCAGAATTTTCCTTTACAAAGTGCTCTCTCTCCCTCTCTTACTGACGTAATCCTTTCTCTTAATTCTCTTAAGTATTTCTTATTGCAGCTTAAATAAACCTGATTTTGTACTTATGTAGTGCCTGCGTTGAGCACAAGGAGCTGTGGGCTTCTGCTGTAGTGATGGTGGACCTCTGCAGACAGGTTGCTCAGGTGTGTTAGTGTGTCATGCAGGAAGGCACAGAAGCATATTTCCTGGCCTAGGCCTGCTGGACGTCTTGGACATTTTGGGCATCAGCAGATTGAATCTGAAATATATAAAGAACAAAGACTTACAAATAGACAATTAATTGCTTTCCAAAAAAGTATTATATATGACACATTTTCTCAGTGCATAAAGCATTTTTAACATGATGTTACCAATTGTAACCATGTTTGTTCTTATTTACTGGACATTACATATTGATGATGACTTTTGGAGTACTTAGCATAGCAATCTAGAGCCACAATTTGTTTCAGGTGCTGGACAAGCCCTTGGTAACCTCGCAGGAAATGGTCCAGTGCACACAATAGCTGTCCTACCCATTGGGTCCCGCCAATTTTGGTGGGCACCAGTGGTGTGTGCCCAAGAGCCTGGAAGCTGTTTGCCAGGTTTGCCCTGTTCAGTGGACTTGTGTGGTAGAAGGTGTAGAGGCCATACTGTGGATGCCGATGATGTAGGCCCTGTCCCCCTTCAGCCAGCTGACCACACCATTCTTGGCTCTGGTCATCACAGCAGCTCCATCTGTTCCCTGAGCGACGAACTTGCTCCCCCACTCATCACACACTCCCTCCATGATGGCACTGATGGTGTTGCATATGTGTGCCACATCTGCCTTCTTCACCGACTTAATGCCAACACACTTCAACTTGATCTTGCCCTTGTGACAGAATCTGACCAACTAATTCCTCTTTCACAGAACTGTCTGTGGAGCCATTTGACATGGAGAGAAATCGGGTGTTTTTCTGATTCTTTCTGATGTTGTTTCTCACCACCTCTACAATATGGTGCATAAACTCTTTCAACCTGCTTGTCATTTCTATATATTGAGCCCACAGTGATTCCTTTTTTTTCATCCAAACTGCAAAAATCAAACATCAAATTATTTAAATAATAATTAAATATACAATCATGTTATCCAATATAGCTGGCAGTTGATTGTGTTAAATTAGCTTTCTACCCTTTGTTTACTTAAGGATCAACACTATAAGACTGGTAAAGTGAATTGCATTGTAATTCTTTAAAATGTATATAGCATAGGATTTGGAGACAAACAATAAAATAAAATGTTACAGAGCCATTGGAAAGCATGGAGATTTATTGTCAGCATCAGTAGGCCTATAATTTAGGGTATTTACACACTATTTTGAGGTGACCCAAAGCTTTAAAAGCTGAGAAATAACCTACAACGCTGGACCACGTCTGCTAAATAGACTTGAAAAAACTAGCTACAAAAGTACTAGTCTAGCTACAAGAGTATCCACTCGAAGTCAGAAAGTGGTCTCACCTTCTTGCCAATGGCATGTACAGTCCTAAACAGTATCTTCATCGTCATGCTGGTCTGCTCCGATATTGCCATTAGTGTCGTCAAGAGAGGTTCCGATTGAGCCCGGGAGACAGACATGCAGGCAGTGTCACACTTGCTGTGTTCATGGTCACAAATTTTATTCATTCATTTTATTTCCAATGACAAAGTAGTTGTTTCTGCTTTTATCTTTAGCATACTGGTGACACACAGAACAATTCATCAATTTTTTCTTCAATGGGCTATCGTTTTAAAGGTTGGCTTACTCCAGTTAAATGTTGCCACAACACCGCTGTTTAATGAACGGTAGATGGCAGCAGACTGGTGGCAAGTGAGCAATGTCGAGTAGCTGATGTCCCCTGCGGTAAACTGTGTCTCGAAACTAGGAGCATGAGTGATGGCCTGTGGCTGGCAAACATGCACTGGCAACGCCAAGGGGTGGGCAGGGGTGGCCATGGTCACCCTGATACATTTTTTACGGTGCAGCGATTGTATGTTTTTTTACGGTACTTAATTGGTAAATTTTACATGTTTTTTTTCTGTATTGATGAATAATGGTAGAATACTATGAAATTACAGGGATAAACTTATTTTTAACATTCATTATGTAAAATAACAGGAAATGTCAGTAAATTCAAAAACATTAACATTTCTGTTTTTTTACAGACATGCATCCTTTTTTCACAACAATAATTTTATATATTAAAATTGTAAAATAACAGTTATTTTACATTCTAAAAAACAATTACATTTACCATTATTTTATGGATATTTGCCTTAGTTGTAAATACAAATTACATTCTAAATACAAATTATAGCTAAAATAATGTTCAAAAACAGAATAAAGCTATGAACGAGAATATGAAAAGACTGATATTATCTGGGACTTAAAAGATGTTGATCACTAATGTGAAATTATCAATTATCAAATTGGTTATTGGCCATGGTTATTGGTCTTTATTATTCTTTTGTAATTTTATGTTATATATCCAATAGGCCTACCTTTTCCATACCCAGTACATTACATACATAAATATGCATGAAAGGTATATGTATAATACAATATATTATCGGGCAAAGTGTCCTACACTTTTTTGAAAATACATGTAGAACCTTAACAAAAACGACCTAGAACTAAGAACTCTCTAACACTACTGTCACGGCAGTTGTGGAGTGCAGGGTAGGAACCAGGCGCAGGCATTACTCACGTTCGTGGGTTTTATTTAAAATGAAACCAAAACCAAACAACAAACGGAAAACTATAACTATTAATTGACTGAAATAAAATTGCGCGACACCGCGTCTTACACATACAAACATTCAAACAGTTAAATCAATAGTTGACACTCACCAACAAACTCATTGACATGAAACAATGATCCACACAACACACACGAAGGGAGCAAACTACACAGATAACGAGACTAACACAAGACAGCTGGGAGTGAAGCACCGGTGTTAGACATCAACTTAATTAACTAGGGTATGACAAGACAACATCACACAAGGACCACAAGAGGCCAGGACAACACGATAAGAAAACAACCTGCCCTACTAATTACAGTACCCCCCCTTAAGGCGCTGCTCCCGAAGCGCCTAGCGGACCCCAAATCCAACGGGAGGGGAGGGTGAGGAACCACAAAGGAGGCGGCTCTGCTGGGGGTGGAGCCTTCGAAGCCGGCCGACGGGGCGGAGCCTCCGAAAAAGGTCGAAGAGGCAGAGCCTCCGGGAAAGGCCAAGGGAACGGAGCTACTGAAAACGGCCGAGGGTGCAGAGCTTCCAGACAAACAGCCTGGGGACACAGCACAGCATTAATTACAGGCGGCATTGACTCACCCCAGACTGCTGCTGGTTGCTCCGCCCACTCCATGACGTAGGCTGTCGTCCCTTGCTCCAGTAACCCAGGGCCCAACTCCCTCGGCGCCGATGGTGCCGGATCCCTCTCCCCTGGCTCAGGTTGTTCCATCTCCATCTCCTCAGGCTCAGGCGGTTCTGGCCGCTCCTCCACAAGCTCAGGCGGCTCGGGCCACTCTCCTCCTCAGGCACAGGAGGCACGGGCCACTCTCCTCCTCAGGCACAGGAGGCACGGGCCACTCTCCTCCACAGGCACAGGAGGCACGGGCCACTCTCCTCCTCAGGCACAGGAGGCACGGGCCACTCTCCTCCTCAGGCACAGGTGGCACGGGCCACTCCCCCTCAGGCTCAGGCGGCTCGGGCCACTCCCCCTCAGGCTCAGGCAGCTCAGGCCACTCCCCCTCAGGCACAGGTGGCTCAGGCCACTCCCCCTCAGGCACAGGCGGCTCAGGCCACTCCTCCTCAGGCTCAGGAGGCATGGGCTGCCGCTTCTGGGAGGTAGGAGGCACGGGCTGCCGCTTCTGGCAGGTAGGAGGCACGGGTTGCCGCTTCTGGCAGGTAGGAGGCACGGGCTGCCGCATCTGGCAGGTAGGAGCTAATGGCTGGAGTGACTGACGTCTTGGGTGCTTCTTCCTTCGGCCTCCTCTCCTACGTCCCGTCCTCTCGGTCTCCTGCATCTCCTGCAGGAGCCCTTTTACCAGCTCCTCCTCCTCCCTAGTGAGGGGCTTGACCACTCCCCATTGGTCCAAGCCCCATAGCGTCCCCCTAAACTTTTCTTGAGGCCACCTCCAGCCTTGCTCCATCAGGGGGTCTTCCTCCACTCTCCCATAAACCACCTCCTCATCGTCCGAGGAGAGGGAGTCAGACCCCCAATCACCCCTCCAGGTGTAACCTCTTCCTGGAGGGGTTGCCTGCTGGTTCCTTTGGTGGATACTTCTGTCACGGCGGTTGTGGAGTGCAGGGTAGGAACCAGGCGCAGGCATTACTCACGTTCGTGGGTTTTATTTAAAATGAAACCAAAACCAAACAACGAACGGAAAACTATAACTATTAACTGATTGAAATAAAAGTGCGCGACACTGCGTCTTACACATACAAACATTCAAACAGTTAAATCAATAGTTGACACTCACCAACAAACTCAGTGACATGAAATAATGATCCACACAACACACACGAAGGGAGCAAACTACAAAGATAACGAGACTAACACAAGACAGCTGGGAGTGAAGCCCCGGTGTTAGACATCAACTTAATTAACTAGGGTATGACAAGACAACATCACACAAGGACCACAAGAGGCCAGGACAACATGATAAAAAAACAACCTGCCCTACTAATTACAACTACACACTCTCTAACACTACACTTCACCATGAAATATAATGATTAGAATCCTTCATAAATATTATTTTTTGTATTATTGTGTGACATAATTTCAATTTTGACATAAAATACAATTTTTCATTGGAAATTCAAAATATGTCAGTTAAAATACACATTTTAGTCATGTCCCCAGGTTTTCACTCAGTCCTCCTGTTACCCTGACACATTTCCCTCCACATTTCCATTCCACGTCACCTGATCAACAGCAGGAAGTAGCATCTTTTGAGTCTTCTGGAGGACATGGGAAGATGAAGGGTAAGTTCCCTCACTACGTTTTCATCATATTGTAAGTGTGATTGAGAATTTCAATCTCAACATACAGTCCTGTTATCTACAGTGGATATAAAAAGTCTACACACCCCTGTTAAAATGCCAGGTTTTTGTGATGTAAAAAATGAGACAAAGATAAATCATGTCAGAAATTTTTCCACTTTTAATGTGACCTATAACGTGAACAATTCAATTGAAAAACAAACTGAAATCTGCGAGGGGGAAAAATGAAAAATAAAAACCTTACAATAACCTGGTTGCATAAGTGTGCACACCCTCTTATAACTGGGGATGTGGCTGTGTTCAGAATTAACCAATCACATTCAAACTCATGTTAAATAAAAGTCATTATACACCTGCCATCATTTAAAGTGAGTCTGATTAATCACAAATAAAGTTCAGCTGTTCTAGTAGGATTTTCCTGACATTTTCTTAGTTGCATCTCAGAGCAAAAGCCATGGTCTGCAGAGAGCTTCCAAAGCATCAGAGGAATCTCATTGTTGAAAGATATCAGTCAGGGGAAGGGTACAAAATAATTTTCAAAGCATTAGAAATACCATGGAACACAGTGAAGACAGTCATCATCAAATGGAGAAAATATGGCACAACAGAGACATTACCAAAAACTGGACATCCCTCCAAAATTGATGAAAAGATGAGAAGAAAACTGGTCAGGGAGGCTTCCAAGTGGCCTACAGCAACATTAAAGGAACTGCAGGAATTTCTGGCAAGTACTGGCTGTGTGCTACATGTGACAACAATCTCCCGTATTCTTCATATGAATGGGATATGGGGTAGGGTGGCAAGACGGAAGACTTTTCTTACAAAGAAAAACATCCAAGCCCGGCTGAAGTTTGCAAAAACAAACACCAAGTCCCCCAAAAGCATGTGGGAAAATGTGTTATGGTGTGATGAAACCAAGGTTAAACTTTTTGGCCATAATTCCAAAAGGTATGTTTGGCGCAAAAACAACACTGCACATCACCCGAGGAACACCATACCCACAGTGAAGCATGGTGGTGGCAGCTTTGGGGCTGTTTTTCTTCAGCTGGAACCGGGACCTTAGTCAGGGTGGAAGGAATTATAAACAGTTCCAAATACCAGGCAATTTTGGCACAAAACCTTCAGGCGTCCTTAGAAAGCTGAAGATGAAGTTCACCTTTCAGCACAACAACGACCCAAAGCACATATCCAAATCCACAAAAGCATGGCTTCACCAGAAGAAGATTAACGTTTTGGAATGGCCCAGCCAGAGCCCAGACCTGAATCCAATTGGACATCTGTGGGGTGATCTGAAGTGGGCTGTGCACAGGAGATGTCCTCGCAATCTAACAGATTTGGAGCGCTTTTGCAAAGAAGAGTGGGCAAATATTGCCACATCAAGATGTGCCATGCTAATAGACTCCTACCCAAAAAGACTGAGTGCTGTGATAAAACCAAAAGGTGCTTCAACAAAGTATTAGTTTAAGGGTGTGCACACTTATGCAACCAGTTTATTGTGAGTTTTTATTTTTCCCCCTCAAAGATTTCAGTTTGTTTTTCAATTGAATTGTTCACGTTATAGGTCACAATAAAGGTGGAAAACGTTCTGACATAACTTATCTTTGTCTTATTCTTTTACATCACAAGAACCTGGCATTTTAACAGGGGTGTGTAGACTTTTTATATCCACTGTAAATTATTTTTATGGTGATATATAATTTTTTTGGTAAACCACTTAAAGGTGCTAAGTGTTGTCATGCTATTAGCGTTGATGTCATGTGGCTATGTTTCATGTATTTGCTAATGTCATACTAAAAAGTCAGTGCAGTTACTTCCTTCCATTCCTGTTACTCAAATTAAGGGCAACAGGACTGAGTAAGAGCAACGAGTGAGAAGTTTGAATTAAATAGTCATTTTAAATGTGTATCAGGACATTGTCATGATTATTAGTTTTTCAGTTTTAGTATGTGTGTACACATTACTTACAGGGAGCCTATAAATATTCTATAAATAGGATAGGATGTCGTGTTTGCAAGTGGATGTTGTTTTATATGCAGAAAAATTTATTTGCAAGTAAATATTAGGTACTGACAGTCAATGTAGAGATCTCAGGATCTGCTTAATGTGCTCAGATTTTTTTATTTGTTGTCTTTCTTGCCTTTTGTTGAGAAATATGGATCCATACTGTGCAGAGCCAGACACATGATGCTGCAGAGGGAGGAGCGATACTCACACCTCTTTCTGTCTCTACTCTGCCTACCCCACCCTGCACACACATTCACAGACACACACTTATGCAAAAGCATGCACACACAATTGTTACTGTTTTATTTTACAATTTAGAGTAAGATATTTTTTGGCAAATATAATGACCGGTTTTCTTTAATTGAATGAAGTTGTGTGAAATCCAGTTATTCTCACACACAAGCACTCATTCCTGTGACCCAATGTTCATTCCTGTTACTACAAAAAAAAATGATGTTTTATCTTTGGTCAATTAAGTTTGGTCCATCATTTAAACAATTGTTTGATAAATCAGATTTTTGATAAAATTGAGGTTGGGGTCTCCCTTAAAAATATTGTTATTATAAGAAATATTGAACATTGCAAGGAACCATATCAGAACCTTTATTTTTGTGTGAACTTAGGTTACAAGCTTCCATATAAGAACCTTATTTTTTTGTGTGAACTTAGGTTTCAATGTTCCATGCTTCCATTACAAAACGTAAACAAACGTAAAAAAGATTTGTTTTTGTCCCATTCTCTGTTGTTTTCTCTAAACATGACAACGGTAGACAACAGTATGTGACAGTATCTGTTTCGGAAGCGATCCACAGTGGAGCTTGACTGAGCACGGAGTCTGCAACCCGAAGCGACCCACAGTGGAACCCTGCAGGGCAGACTCACTTGCATTTAACAAAAAAGGTCTTCGATGTTATGTTAACCTAAGCATTACAAAACATAAATCAAATAACACTCATTTAACAAGGGCTTTGTTTTTATGTTGAACAAATCCTTCCAAACAATTGCCTGTCAATTGCTTGTCTACTGAATCTATTCAATTAGTGATGGCCAAACGAGGCTTCATTACCTTTCTTCTAGCAGCAGGATATTATGCTAGCAGCGCTATCTCAGATTTTCTTTTTCAAAATAAAAGCCATCATGGAAATGTACAAGGCAATATATTTAACAATCTTGTCTATACATTTTATATTTAATGTCTGTTCCAATATTGTTCTTGTCTGTTCTTGTTTACAGATTGGATTGTTAACAATATGGCCTTATAAATTTCAATGATGGCTTTTATTTTGATAAAGTAAATATGAGTGCTGCCAGCATAATATCATGCTGCTAAATTAATGCTAACGCAGCCTCGTTTGGCCATCACCACATTACATTACTTGTCTACTGAATCCATTCGTAGCCAGCGATGTTGGTGATCAGGGAGAGAACCATGGGAATCACAGCATGTTGTTCCTGTGATGCATTTTTCTCAACTTTGGACCCTTGTCCGGATTAATTGTGAGAAAACACCTGTTGGAAAAAAATAATAATCAATGAACCAGTCTCAAAATAATGCTTAAATGTCTCCCCTTGTCATTCTATACTGAATTTAATCAAGTCAAAATGTAATGGGCAATAAATAGTTAAAATATTAAAGTGGGGACTTTTTACCTCTGCAAAAATTCCATGGTTGCAGCCATCTCCACTGGGTAAATGATGTTGAGAAAATAATACAACGCAAACATCATTACAAGGGGATCTGTAAAGTGGAGATGGTTCCATTCACAATCGTCTGGTCCACTGCAACCATGAAGTGTTCTGCTGTCAGGGGAGGACTACCTTTGGCACAAACAAACAAAGGGGCAGTTGTCAATGTAATAGGATTCTAAAAAATATTTAGACAGCTCAACAGGTGTTGCCTCTAAAAGGTGCAAAGCATGACAAATAACAGTTGGAAAGGAATATGGTTATTATTACATTGGTATGCTCAGCCCTGAGGACTACACATTTGATCTCTAATATATGCTGTGTATTGATCTTTTTTTGTGTGTGTCAGAAAGTGAAAATGCATAAAACGTCTTACCACAAACAACAACACAGGGTGTGCATGGCAGCTTTGCACAATCAACTTTGGATGGCAGACACATTTTATCAACTTCAAAGAAAAACTTGTCCTCTTCATTAAAATACTTCAGAAGCAGTAACACCAACCCTTGTAGCTTGACTCCTGGTAGCTTCTCTTTGGCCGCTTCAAATTCACAGGATTTTTCTAATTTTACTTCTCTTCTCAGTAGGAAGAGACTTTAGGTAGGAAACCAGTCTCTCACATTTTCCTCCTATGGCCTGCTCGAATTCATCATTTGGATCAATACCTGTTAGTTCTTTGAAATGTGTCTTCATTCCAGAAGTTTCAAACAGGTAAGGCCACTCTTTGCACAGGTCAAAAGTATCCATTCCTCTTGTTATGTCCTTCCTCTGAGAGTAAAAGGTTGCTGACATAATCTTCTCAATCCTTCTGGTGTCATTACTTCGTTCTTTGTGCATTTTCTTCATTTCCTCTTGTTGATATTTTTGAGTTTCTGACGTTTTATTGGCTGGTAGCCGCACCAGTTGCCAACTGATGCAGCCGTAGGAATCCATATTTACTTTCTTGGGTGGCACCTCTTCTGTTTCACTCACAGTGATGGATGACTTTCGTCTTCTGGAAAGAGGGTTGTCTCTTTTCAGATAATCCACTCGGCTCTGTAACTACTTGGTAAGAGAGTCATAGCCACTTGTGATGACTTGGTCTTCAATGACATCTTTGAAAGACTTCGGATATGTCAAGACCATCTTCCTCGCTATTTTGCTGAAATGTTTCTTTCCTGGTGTTGGATAAGTGTTGATGATCTCATCCGCAATCAGGCAAATTAATGCACGCCTCTGTCTGACAGTTGGGCACTCCTTGTTCTCCAGCTTTCTGTTGACTTCTGAAGTCATTCTAAGCCATGGAATCATAAAATTATAGTGCCAGTTGTTGTCCACGGGTTTCTGTCTACAGGGGGTGGATGCACTTGAACTTGAGGAGCCAGCTTGTGGTGAGCTTGAATCTGTGTTGAGCTTTTCATCTGCAGCACACAGGAAAAAACAATATTTTGAGCTTTCTGTTTCTGCATAAATGCGTGTAACCTTTCTCCACCCAGGACTATCCGCCTCGTTTGTTCCTCTCTCAAATTGTAACCCGGCTATGTTCCAGTGTGGACAGCCAGAGAGCCTGGCATGGTTTAGGACTGGGAAAACGCACCTCAATCCATTAGCTTGTTTTCCCAGCCATATACAGTGCTGTGCTCTGACTGTCAGTATTTGAACATAGCCCAGTACAAGGTTAAGTCTTGAGAGAGGAATTAACGAAAGTAATTTTTATGCTACACAAACAACTAGCTGCTGTGCAAATAAAAATGCGCTTATAAGAGCACAGCACAAACCACGGTGCAAATGACTGAATAGTGCCACGTTGTGCATTAGAAAATGTACTAACTCATTGCAAGGTCAGGTGTTCACAGGCTCCCAGATGCAATTCTGGAGGTTGTTTGGGGGCTCTCAAATCGACGTCTGGTTGTTGCATCTATTGTAAATGAAGTATCCTTTTCACCTTGAATAAAAACAACACAAGTTGGGAATAAGACCTTGGATTATTGTCTTTATTTACAGTAAATGAATAGTGAATTATTGCACCATCTACGGACTAAGATTCCCATGTGTAATTTCAAAGTAGTACATAGAGACATCTAGCTTTCATACAGGCAATCAGCTTCCTTGCCTCTATTGGCTTTAGGACATGGAGAAGATCTGCCTCCTGAACATACTCCATGTCTTGAAGGTCTTCTAATCCCAGTGTTCTGAGAGCATCTAGAACCAACTGATGTCCACTAAGGTTTGGCAGAACAGAACATATAAAGGAGGCGAGGGGATCATCTCCATAGTCCATGACTAAAACAGAAAAGAGGGATAGGTTTGTTGATGTTTCTTCCCAAGTGAAAAAAAATCTATTTGAAATGTACTTAAGTATTATATTCCTATTATACTTAAGTATAAACATACTTAAATATATTAAAGGGTATTAAATTGACCCAGCTTAAATTGTGTTAAAGTTGTTTTAAATACACTAAAATTGTACTTAATGTTCATTTTATATAATAAACATATTAAATAAACTTCAATATATTATATTGTACCACATAATTTATAATAAAGTATACATTCAGGTGATTAACTAGTATTTGAATTAATTGTTATTTTATAGTGAATTTTAAATACATTTCTGACTCAAAAAAGTTACATTAAATACAAATACAGTGTTTTGCTATTTTATCATCTGACTATTAAAATTGTGCTTGTAATATATTCTGCATATATTTTAATATACCTTTACACATTATTTAATTGATTCACAATATAAATTAATTTAGTTTTAATATATTACAGGTTTACTTATAGTAACATAATTGTCTACTTGCAGTTTACTATGAGTATGATTATAAATGACATTAAACACCACAGAAGTACATTCTAAATATATTTAAGTAACATTCATTATGCATTTAAAACAGCTACTAAAGAGTCTGAAATTGTACTTAAGTGAGTCTCAAGTAGCCCTCCATTGCAAGTGGTTTAACATGTAGAATTCCCTAAACGGTAATCAAACCTTTATGGCTAAAGGATGACAATCAACAGAGGTTGTTTTGAAAACTGTATTTCAGCAGGACATGGCTGTGTGCATGTTACAAATCTTGGTACATTATTTAGTCTGTTTAGATTCTTATACCATGTCGAACAATAATCCATTTAACTTGGCTATACCACAGAAAGGATATGCAATATGGAAATTAGAATTTAGGATAAATCCTTTGACTGGACAAAACCTACAAAATTACAGAAATTCACATAACTTGTCCTGAGAACAGCATACCAGGCTGCATTATATCAAAACAATTAGAACCCAAATAACTTGTATATGAAGAGACAGAGAAAGAAGAGAGAGAGGAAGAAGGGGATAGAGAGAGACAGACAGAGATCTGTTCAGGAGGCCTGACTCTTCTTGGCTGTGCCTTCATTGTTGCACTTACGTCTTGCAAGGTTCTTCACATCCTGTATGTCAGTTCCAGGGAACTGTGCAAGCACACAATCTAGGATTGCAATGAAATAAAAAATTAGACATTAGTATTTTCGGTCCATTTGTTTGTAGAAACAGGCATGTAAATAATCAGGCCTACCTAAGTGCGTCAATTTTGAATATAGAGGACTTACAATGTAAAAAAATCTATGACTAAATTACACATACCAATGACGGCATTAAGCTTCTCCGGGTCAAGCTGGGACTTTTCAGGAAGGCCCACATGCATTTTAGAATGCTTGCCAGTAATTGTAGATGAGGCCAGGGTTTCTTTTCCGAAGACAAGAGTAGCCAGTTCCTGGGTAAAGATTGACATCTTGGACTTGCTCAGTCGGACAAACATCCTTTTAGGGACACGCACACTGGAATTGGGCAGTGTTACCTGAAATGAGGCAAAAAATACATTCACATACTAATTAACTGCAAATAAGTTGCTTGTGATGTCTAAATTGTAATGAAGAAATCGGTGTGTGCCAATGATTTACCTTATTTTCTCAAACATCGTATAGCAGACAGTAAGATTAAGATTGTGAGGTAGCTAACAATAGCCGTTCTGCACTCTTCTGAATGTGGGGTGGCCACACTTACACAGATATACATACAGTGGATATGAAAAGTCTACACACCCCTGTTAAAATGCCAGGTTCTTGTGTTGTAAAAGAATGAGACAAAGATAAATCATGTCAGAACTTTTTCCACCTTTAATGTGACCTATAACGTGAACAATTCAATTGAAAAAGAAACTGTAATCTTTGAGGGGGAAAAATAAAAAATAAAAAACTCACAATAACCTGGTTGCATAAGTGTGCACACCCTTAAACTAATACTTTATTGAAGCACCTTTTGATTTTATTACAACACTATTATTAGCATGAGTCTATTAGCATGGCACATCTTCACGTGGCAATATTTGCCCACTCATCTTTGCAAAAGCACTCCAAATCTGTCAGATTGCGAGGACATCTCCTGTGCACAGCCCTCTTCAGATCACCCCGCAGATGTTCAATTGGATTCAGGTCTGGGTTCTGGCTGGGCCATTCCAAAACATAATGTTCTTCTGGTGAAGCCATGCTTTTGTGGAATTGGATGTGTGCTTTGGGTCGTTGTCGTGCTGAAAGGTGATCTTCATCTTCAGCTTTCTAACGGACGCCTGAAGGTTTTGTGCCAAAATTGCCTGGTATTTGGAACTGTTCATAACTCCCTCCACCCTGACTAAGGCTCGGTTCCAGCTGAAGAAAAACAGCCCCAAAGCATGACGCTGCCACCACCATGCTTCACTGTGGGTAAGGTGTTCCTCGGGTGATGTGCAGTGTTGTTTTTGCGCCAAACATACCTTTTGGAATTATGGCCAAAAAGTTCAATCTTGGTTTCATCACACCATAACACATTTTCCCACATGCTTTTGGGGGACTTGATGTTTGTTTTTGCAAACTTCAGCCGGGCTTGGATGTTTTTCTTTGTAAGAAAAGTCTTCCGTCTTGCCACCCTACCCCATAGCCCATTCATATGAAGAATACGGGAGATTGTTGTCACATGTAGCACACAGCCAGTACTTGCCAGAAATTCCTGCAGTTCAATTGATGTTGCTGTAGGCCTCTTGGAAGCCTCCCTAACCAGTTTTCTTCGCGTCTTTTCATCAACTTTGGAGGGACGTCCAGTTCTTGGTAATGTCTCTGTTGTGCCATATTTTCTCTACTTGATGATGACTGTCTTCATTGTGTTCCATGGAATATCTAATGCTTTGGAAATTCTTTTGGACCCTTCTTCTGACTGATTTCTTTCAACAATGAGATCCCTCTGATGCTTTGGAAGCTCTCTGCAAACCATGGCTTTTGCTCTGAGATGCAACTAAGAAAATGTCTGGAAAATCCCACTAGAACAGCTGAACTTTATTTGTGATTAATCAGAGTCACTTTAAATGATGGCAGGTGTATAATGACTTCTATTTAACATGAGTTTGAATGTGATTGGTTAATTCTGAACACAGCCACATCCCCAGTTATAAGAGGGTGTGCATTTTTCATTTTTCCCCCTTGAAGATTTCAGTTTGTTTTTCAGTTGAATTGTTCACATTATAGGTCACATTAAAAGTGGAAAAAGTTCTGACATGATTTATCTTTGTCTCATTTTTTTTACATCACAAAAACCTGTCATTTTAACAGGGGTGTGTAGACTTTATATCCACTGTAATTCAAGCATTCACTCGCTGTTAACAATTCATCAAAAGGTTTTCTAAAGAATGCATGTATAAAGGGTGTGATTTAAAGCATACGCATAACCTACCATAGTGATTCTAAAGTATTTCTGCTGTTCATAGTTTAATACAAAATGATGGATTGTTATATCCAACCACTCGCGACAGTGGCAAAAATAAGACAGACAAAACAAAACATAAATGTTAGAAGCCTTGCATGAGACAATATTTATTTAAATAAGGTAGACTTAACCTAATGTTTCTTAGTTACTGGTAATGTTTTATTTATATGCATGGTAGTTTTTGAATGTTGGTTAGAGTAAACTGCAACTGCTAGCAAGGAATATTCAGAATCAGTCTAGCATGTGATGGACATTCGCCAACATGAGGGAAGTGACTGTGTTACCTTAAATGTTTTGATCAAAAGACTCAGTGACAAAAGTTTAAAGGAATAGAGCAGTATACCATGTTACCTCTAACGGGGAATACATTCATTAGACTGGGGAACACAATTTTCGTTGAGTTAGATCTGACACTTGTTTTTGACTAACTTTTGGCCTCTGAATCCAAAAATAACCCTGTTTTTTTTCTATCACATCAACTTTTTGAGCTACAGGATACCCTCGCTTTGTCTTACGAATCAGGGCTGTTTAGGCACTCATGACAAGATCTAACAGAGGCAGCCATGATCTGAAAGAAAGGAGATTAGTATGTGAATACAAAACAAGTTGAACAGTCACAAGCTTAGAAAAACAAAAAAAACACTTACATAAGGTTTGCTAACCCCTTGTATACAGCCCTTTATGGACAAACAATTGTTTGTCCGTAAAGGGCTGTATACAAGGGGTTAGCAGACCTTATGTACTTTATTTGTGACTGTTCAACTTATTCTGTATTCATGACATCTTACACCAATGTAGCTGTTCTGAAATGCCACTAATAACACATTCAAAAAACAGCTCTATGCTACTCTGTTTTACAGTGGTGGTTCTATTTTCCAAGTGGCTAATATTAATATTTTACCTCTGTGTGGGTGTCATCACTGGACAATGGAGAATCAGTCGTGCAAGAAGTGTTCCACATTCCTGGTGAAACTTGTCTGAGGCTGCTAACAATCTCTTTCAGTGAATTCACCAGGCCAGGAAGCTCTGAGAAGGAAACAATGTTATTGCAGTTAGTACAGTTATCTACAGCCTGGCAGGGCCATCGAGTAAGAGAATTAGCCCACTGAGGTCAGTTATGATGCCAAACTACAGTTAGGTTAAGACCTTGTTGACAACGAGCACAAGATAAATTCTTCAGATATAAAATCCCAGAGTTTTATTATCTGTACGGGTCACTGGCGTCAGACAATCCTGCAGTTAAAGAAGCCGGATGTGGTATTCCTGGGCTGTCATGGTTACATGTGTCTTGCGATTGTGAGGCCGGTTGGATATTCTGTCAAATACTCTAAAACAACATTGGAGACGGCTTGTGGAAGAGATAGTAACATTGAATTCTCTGGCTACAGCTCTGGTGTATATTCCTGCAGACAGCATGCCAAATGCATGCTCTCTAATGACTTGAGAAATCCAAGGCAAATGTTGCATGACAAATTTTTTTTACAAATTGTTTCACCACATACAACACTTTTTTATTATGAGTGAGATATCCCCTACACATACTGTACCTTTTAATGCAGTTATGGTTTGCTTATCTAATCCTTAACAGGTCTTTTTCAGGGCCTTGGCTGATTCATCAGATTAATCTTCAGATGAATCCCTTTCTTGTGCACCACAATGTAAATTAAAAGATAAAAATATCACATATTTGAACCCCCACTGGTAAAGACTATATAATACAGACCCTGGTCACAGGACATAGTGTGTTCTCTAATTATGCATGGTACTAGTCAGCAACATCCTGTTAGCTTGACAGTAAAGCAACACAGATTGAATTTCTAACACACGTTCACTAATCTTGGACCCCAGAAACTGACATCTTAATTTATATTTTGGGGCCACAGGATGTAAAAGGTGCTGTACAGTATTATCCCTAAGACCACACATTTCAATAAGTTTTCTTCCTACACCTGTGATATTGTTTATAAACTACTTATTTTCAGGTATTGCACAAAATGAAAATATAAATGAAAAGGTTTTTGAAGCCAGCATTTTAGCAGGTAAGCTGTGGCATGTAGATGAAATTGACTATTTTTCTATTTACTCATAATCTCTGCCTGCATTTAAAACACTGCTTGCTATGCATATGTAGAAGCTTTGTTTCTGAAGAACTACAAGTTTTTAAAAAGCAGACATGGCTGGGACACTGTTTCAGTGACTGGAAAACACTCTCACCTGGTGCTTTTGACTTGACATCAGGGAAGGACTGAAATGATCTACTGATTCTATGTCAGTATCATCAGATATCATCAGCAGGAGCCTTCTTTTGAAGGTCTTTCTTCAATTCTTCCATCATAGCCATTGTTGCATCCTTGGTAGGCACCGGGCTGTTTACCTAAACATAGAATATAAAATGGCTTCATGTGACCACCGTCAAGGGAAGTGGCTGTTGACAACAAACAATGTAAATAATAACTGCCCTAACATGAAAAATATCTGAGAAAAATGTATTGTAACATTCTTTTTCAGATTTTCTAAAGAGTATTCCTGGAATTTTACGTAAAGGACAGCAAGAGAGACACTTCACAGTTAGAAGCACCTACTGATATGAATTGTCTTAGATTTTTTTGTTCCCCTAATGTTAAAGATGCAGTCCGCAATTTGGTCATCAGTTTTAACAGTGGCTATACTGAGCTAAAAATGGTCCTTGAAAATTGTGTAATATGCCATGTTTTTGTTCCCCATGTCAGCAAAACCACCCCATTTAAACTTGGAATTTATGGCTAACTTAGGTATGATACTGATTCTACTTGGAGTTTATGCACTTATAAACAGCATATTACACTTCCCGGCCAAAAACAAAAGGTGTAAAACATTATTTTATTTATTGCAAAAGTCCCAGACTGCATCTTTAAGTGTATGGCATGCTAGTAGGTATAATATAGCTGGCTCTCAGCAAACTGTATCTCTTAGGGCACTCGTGGTAATGGTAGCCAGAACTATAAGCAATAAAATCACACCAATAAGTGTATCCTGGTTATGATTGACACTCAAATTATGGCTTTTGGTCATTTCTTGGGTCCACCTCTTCTTCATTTTGATTGTTCGCTTTGGCTGCTCTGTATAGATATCTTCTTTATTAATGAACTTGTCTCGTTTTGCAGCAAGGTCCTTGTAGTCATCTGCAATTGGAACATAATTAATTACTGCTTGTCTAAAGTCATCTCACGTAGTTTATGTTTCAGAATGATATATATCTTCTATATAAAACTTAAATAACTAATTACTCACATTTCTATGATGATTAGATAGCTAGCTAGCTAGCTGGGTACATATTCTAACTTGATTGGCTACAGAGAACGTTAGCAAGCGCACTTTCTTTTAAACTATGTACGTACTGTAACTGGTAGTACAAAACTATTCAATCGCGAAAAAAGACATTAGCTAATGTTAGTTTACTCACCTCCGACAAGCAAAATCTTTGCAGCATAACGTTTGCTTTTCTTCCCTCCTTTTTTTTGGGCCAATGTACCTCCAACCAGCCACGGTCACTGCTGAGATCTGGACAAACGGTCACTTGGGAAAGTTTTTCTTTGTCTTCGTTTTTTAATATGTTGGTACCAGCCACCTCTACAGAACCATCACTAAAATAGAACTTAAAATTGGATGCCATTACCGCATAGTTTAGAGACTTTCAAATGTTACTAACTTGCCAGCTAGTAACGTTTTTAATTTCCAAATGACAAATCCTCAAACCCCATCAGTTGTTTATATTTGCGTCTTCGTTATTCATTTTATTTCATTGGACAAATCACACTTTCGTCATTCTTGTCAGCACAATTGTATGTTATCGCCACGGTGATTGGATGTTGCGCTCACTGCACTTGGCGCTCAAAGAACCCACTTACAGACGTTTTCTCGCGGTAAGTCAGTCATCACCGCTAGACGCAACGGAATGGAAGCACTGTCAGGTAAGCTATTTTCTAGAAATTGGTTAACAACTTAGAGCTGTTCAACTGCAGCTTTGGAAGTAAATTAAGCCTTGAAAGTTCATGCTAACAATTCCAACTGGTGTCCCAACTTTTGTTGAATGCTTACAAACCCTCTGTCTGTATAAAAGCAGTGTTGGAACAGACAGTGTTACTACACTCTTTATTTGAAAAGTATTGTACTGCAGGAAAAAGTATATTGCTATCATAATGGCAAGGAAAAAGGCCATTAACAATGGAAGGCAGACAGGCCATTTTTAATCCTTATAAGTGTAGGTATTTACAGAAATTGCAAAGAAAGCCAAGGTCAGTAAGTACAGTTTCCTATACCTTCAAAAGGCCCTTGGAAACTGAGCAACTGTGACAGGAAGAGGTCTGGCAGACCCAAAGCCACCACACAAACAGAAAAGAGAATTTCTGAGATTCAACAGCTTGTCTGATTGGCAGCTCACAGGACAACAGCTTCAAGCACAGCTTAACAATGGACAAAGTAAGCAAGTCTCGGTTTCAACTATGAAGAGAAGACTTGAGCTGCAGTTTTGACAGGTCAAGTGGCAGTAAAAAAGCCAATGCTAAGATTACAAAATAAGAAAAAGAGGCTTGCCTGGTCTATGAAGCCCCGCCAGTGGACTTATGAAGACTGGAAAGTCTTATGGACCCATGAATCTAAATAACTCTTTGGTTCATCATGCAAGATTTTTGTGCGCCATTGAGTAGGCGAAAGGATGGTTCCTCAGTGGGTATAACTGTCAAACATTGAGAGTCTGTGACTTGCACAGAGTGGCATCTTGAACAAAAACGGCCACCACAGCATTTTGCAGTGTCTCTGGTTTACGCCTATTTAGGCTAGTTTTCATCCTATATGATAATGACCCCAAAAATACTTTCAGGGTGTTAGAACTGTATGGAGATAGAATTGCTTCTAAATTATTGCAAATGTACAGACCAAATTTACAAATGTATATTACAGTGTAAACAGAAAATACAATTTACAAATGAATGTAACATCCACAAACTGATGTCTCATGATCTGCAAATACAAAACACGATCCACAAATATATTTCACTACCCATAAATTAACTAATTTCTATTTGTACCTCAAAGCAAGGATTTGAATATATGAAAAATTATTTGCAATTATCCCTCACACCTTTGAACAGTAAATACACTGTTTGTGGATCACATCTACGAACACACACATCATGATCTGTAAATAGGAAACGCTGTCCACAAATGTAATTCAGAATCTTCAAACAAACACTTTTAAAATTCACAAACAAATACTTTACGATCTGTAAACATGAAACACGATCCGCAATCACAATTCACAATATGCAAACTATTTTCATCAGCTGAAGACGTTTTTGTGAGTGACATTTGAGTTTGTGAAACGTATCCTGTTTGTGGATAGCAAACTGTGTTTGTGGATTGGTTCCTGTTTGTTAACAGAATTTTGACGCACACATTCCGCATTACATTTGCAAAAACGATTTGTACTTGCAATCCAATGAGGCTAATAGGGTTATCTCTTCGCTAGCTTTCTTTACACCATCTTGGCCTGTGTTCCAGCCAATCAGGCACTTGCCTTTAGTCTTACGTCTGGTCTTGGTTGGAGAGCTACAAAGTGTGAGCTTTCCTGAAGTCCAGGTGAAAACAGCAACTATGCAGAAACCCGGTAAGCTGTTTATAAAATCGTTATTGGAAGAAACGGCTTGATATCTACTGTAACCAATATTGAAGTACCGACCTAAAGTACTTAGGTATTGAAGTACCGACTGTGGGGCAATAGTATTAAGATAACATGCAAGTCTGCTAGAGGCTAAGTAGAACTAAGAGATATTGTAACTGCATTAGAGGAGGGGGTGACAGGATCCTTATCTCACTAGAATAGCTGGGAGCAAGAACAGACCCCTTTGGAATTCGGTAATAAACTGGCTGAATGCCAAATAAGGGAAAAGACGCTAAAGTTAGAAGTCAATTGGTCGGAATAACAACAGGGAAACCCGAAGACGGCAGCTGCCATGAAAGATGTGTTAAACAACATATATCTCATTTATATATGGTAGGAACCGCGCCCTGAAACATAAAATTTAGGGTAGGGGGCTCATGCTATAAGAACTGTGGGTGCTGTGATTGTGTCAGACTCTGTTGGACTGAATGCCACACTGTCTCCAGATATATCTGTATGAATAAAGATAATTGCCGGCACTGCGATTTTGTCTCCTCTTAATCTCTTCTCATTAACCAACTCGGGGAAGTACTTTAGGTCGGTACTTCAATA
>JACXGI010002458.1:60790-73698 GCA_016801175.1 Esox masquinongy | reverse complement strand
GCAGTCCACTCTTTGTGAATCTCCCCCACATTTTTGAATGGGTTTTGTTTCACAATCCTCTCCAGGGTGCGGTTATCCCTATTGCTTATACACTTTTTTCTACCACATCTTTTCCTTCCCTTCGCCTCTCTATTAATGTGCTTGGACACAGAGCTCTGTGAACAGCCAGCCTCTTTAGCAATGACCTTTTGTGTCTTGCTCTCCTTGTGCAAGGTGTCAATGGTCGTCTTTTGGACAGCTGTCAAGTCAGCAGTCTTCCCCATGATTGTGTAGCCTACAGAACTAAACTGAGAGACCATTTAAAGGCCTTTGCAGGTGTTTTGAGTTAATTAGCTGATTAGAGTGTGGCACCAGGTGTCTTCAATATTGAAACTTTTCACAATATTCTAATTTTCTGAGATACTGAATTTGGGGTTTTCATTAGTTGTCAGTTATAATCATCAAAATTAAAAGGAATAAACACTTGACATATATCAGTCTGTGTGGAATGAATGTATACATTATACAAGTTTCACTTTTTGAATGGAATTACTGAAATAAATCAACTTTTTGATGATATTCTAATTATATGACCAGCACCTGTATATCCGTAGTGATGATGCATTTTGAATAGAAAAATAAAAGGATTAAGCCAGAAGAGTTAATAGAAATCATATAGAAATAAAAAATAAATAAATAAATAAATAAAAAAAACACACCCATGGACCAAATGTACAGTTTTACAATAAGCACCACGCTTTCATCTGGTAGCAATATATTGCACATATTTTCCCCTTTTCGCCACATATTTTTCCGCCCTGTCATTGTTGAAAGAGATTTTTTCGTATGAAGCCACTTTTGCCAACTCCGTGCTGCACTCCTGGAAAGAGGGCTCACCTGGATTCTTCCAGTTTCTCATTATTATTTGTTTTCCAACCATTATACTGGTCTGAATAAAGTCCGCTGCTCCACAGTTCGATGTCATTTGTGGATCATTTAAAACACAGCCTCGGGCAGAACTCCAAGCTAGTCCGGGTAATGTTTTCAATGCGATCATGAATCTTTAGCCAATAGTTCTGAATAATGGGGCATTCCCAGAGCAGATGAAGAAGAGTCCCTTCCGAGCTGCAGCACTTCCAGCAGTCTGCATTATCCCTCAGCTTCAGCCTAAACAGCCGGGTCGGAGTCCAATAAAAGCGATTAAGAATCTTAAACTGGATTAATCTAATTTTAATGTCTCTTGAAACCCTCTTAGTGTTTTCACAAATACGATCCCACTCTTTATGTGACATCAATGTTCAAATCTGCCGACCAAGTTAACATTGTTGCATATGATATGGTAACTGACTGTTGGAATAACATTGCATAAAAGATAGCAGCCTCATGCCCCAAACCCATTATTTTCGTAGTCTGAGAGAGAAGGTTTGACTGCTGAGGTTCTTTTCCTCTCCCTATGACAGTCACAAACAGGTGACGCATTTGTAAATACTTCCAGAAATTATTTCCGGGCTGATTGTATTTACCAGCCAACCTTTCAAATGACTTTATATTATCCCTCTCATATAGGTTTGCTAGTGTAATAATTCCTTTTTCTACCCAATCTTTCCATAGAAGGGAATGTTTATTAACACGTAACTTTGGGTTATTCCAAATACAAGA
This sequence comes from Esox masquinongy, assembly GCA_016801175.1. Taxonomy (NCBI): domain Eukaryota; kingdom Metazoa; phylum Chordata; class Actinopteri; order Esociformes; family Esocidae; genus Esox; species Esox masquinongy. The sequence goes on along the minus strand of JACXGI010002458.1, from coordinate 72,060 downwards.
TTCAGAATTAAGATAGACATTGATATTAAAAGATTAAGATAGACATTGATATTAAAAACTTCTTCCACACATTACAGAGGTTGGATATGATAGGGTGAGATTTTAATTCGGAGGGTATATTGCTAGACAGAGCATTTATAGCGGTAAGTGGGGAGAACAATCTCCGTTCAATCTCTAACCAGGGAGGGGCTCTCTCAGGTGGCAGTGTCCACAGAGCTATATGTCTCAGGCAGAAAGCATAATGATACAGGGCTAGTTTGGGGAGGCCCATGCCACCCTTATTGATTGGCACTAGAAAACCTTTCTAATTTTATCCTTGCACATCTACCATTCCATAAGAACTTTTTGCAAATTTGGTCGAAACTTTTAAATTACTTTTGGGGTATTGCAATAGGAAGACATTGAAGCAAATAATTCAACCTCGGGATACAGTTCATCTTCAGGACGTTGACCTTTCCCCATAATGATAAGAATAGTGGTGACCATCTATCTGTATCTAATGAAATTTTATTAAAGAGTGGGTCCAAATTCTTTTTGATTATTTTATCAATTTGGTGAGGGAAGAGAATGCCAAGATATTTTATGCCTTCAGTAGGCCACTGAAACAGGCCCGCCTGAAATAAAGTTTTTGGGCAGTATGATGTCAGTGGAAGGGCCTCTGACTTAGACCAGTTGACTTTATACCCTGATATCTTGGAAAACGACTCAATAACATCCAATAATGCTGGGACAGATCTGGCTGGGTCTGAGGCAAGCCACAAAATATCGTTCGCGTAAAGCAAAAGCTTATGTGTAGACTCATTAATTTTAACTCCCTGAATATTCTGATTCTTGCGAATAGCTGCTGCAAGAGGCTCAAGAGCTAGACAGAAAAGCCCTGGCGATAATGCAGAGCCCTGCCGGGTGCCTCTACGAAGTGTGAAATAAGAGGAAATCTGACCATTTGTTCCCACTGCGGCCTGTGGGTCTTTGTAAAGAATATCTATCCATTTGAGAAATGTTTGACCAAATCCAAAAGTTTTAAGCTTATGAAACATATACCTCCACTCCAATCTATGAAACGCTTTCTCAGGGTCAAGTGACATAGCTGCTGTTGGATCGTTGGAATCCTGCACCGACCACATAATATTTATAAGGTGTCTCACATTATCAGAAGAATTTCTTTGTCTAATAAAGCTCACTTGGTCAGGATGGATAAGTGACCCAAGTGTTTTATCTAATCTATTTGCAAGTATTTTAGATAAAAGTCTACAATCAACAGATATTAAGCTTATTGGACGATAGCTTTTACAGTCAGTCGGGTCCTTTTCTTTTTTAAGTATAAGTGTGATAATTGCTTAGTTTAAGGAGGGAGGTAATTTGCCAAATTCAAATGCTTCTGCAAGCATATTTTCAATTAATGGTAATAGGTCTTCTGCATAACATTTAAAAAATTCTGCTGTAAACCCATCTTGGCCTGGAGATTTACCTGATGGTAGGGCCTTAATTGCATCAAGTATCTCCTGTGAACTAATAGGTAAATTTAAGTCCTCCTGTTGTGAGGCACTCAGCTTTGGAAGGTTTAATTTGTTGAGGAATGACATTATCTCTTTGTCTGTGGCAGTGATTTCAGATGTATAAAGATTTATATAGAATTTCTTGAATACGTCATTTATTTCCCAAGATTTAGTTGCAAGGCTTCCATCCCCAGTCGTCACTGTTGATACCGAAGATTTGGACAATTTTTGTTTAATGTACCTCGCCAAAAATTTCCCTGCTTTATCCCCCGATTCAAAAATAGTCTGCCTGGCCCTGAACAAAAGATATTCAGTTTTTCTGGATATTATAATATTATATTCATATTTAAGGCGGGTCAATTCTTTTAAAATAGATTCAGATATATTATTTTTTAATTTAGCTTCAGTGTTCTTGATTCTCCTTTCTAGATCTGTGAGTTTAGCAGCATTGACCTTCTTCTTATGAGAAGAATATTGAATAATAAATCCCCTTAGAAAGGCCTTCATGGCTTCCCAGGCCACTATGGCAGAGGGAGCTGTGGGGACATTGGTCTCCACATATAGCCTAATCTGGGCTCGAAGATCTTCCTTAAATCCCACATCTTGTAATAAAGATTAATTAAAATACCACATCTGTGAACTTTCTCTTTCCTGATATGGGGTCATTTGTAGTCTGACCATGGCATGGTCTGTTAACAGAATGCTATCAATTAAACAGGATAGTGTGGCAGGCAGCAATGAGCCAGAGATTAGAAAAAAATCTATTCTTGAATGGATTTTGTGGGCTCCTGAGTAAAAAGTATAATCTCTGTCCGTTGGGTGGTTCAGCCTCCACACATCTGTTAGACCCATAGATGAACACATTCTCTTAACAAGCAAAACAGAGTTAGGCGTTCTACTTAATGTTGGTTTACTTCTATCAAGGATTTGATCTAAGACAATATTGAAGTCTCCTCCGAGAATTATGGGATACTGTCCAATATCATGCAACTTACTTTCTAAGTCTACGAAAAAATTGGGGTGATCAGCATTGGGTGCATATATATTGGCCAGTATCAGAGTATGTCCTTGTATATCTGCTAGTATTATAATTATTCTGCCCTCCTCATCTTTAACCTCCCTCCTGAGCTTGAACTGTAAGCCTTTGTTAATTAATATAGCTACTCCTCGACTTTTAGATGACCCAGCACTAAAGGACACGTGTCCTACCCAGTCCCTGCATAATTTAACTGATTCCTGGGGACAACAATGTGTTTCCTGCAAGAAAACTACATCTTGTGTTTTAGTTTTCAAATGCCCCAATATTTTCTTCCTTTTAAGTGGACAGCCCAGGCCATTCACATTCCAGGTAGAATAACATAATGACCTCCCACTGCTAGTCATAAGCAATCTTAATGTATTTTACTGTAGAATAAGTGGCCATTCTATTATGATATAAGATCCATGGCACAACATAAATTATACACACTGACAAGAAAAGAAAAAGAAGAAAAACATAATAGCAACACCATAGTGATATCAATAAACAGCAGACTGCTGGCCAGTCTGATATAAAGAACAACAGAACCAGGAACATTATTGGAATAACATAATCTCTAAGGTCCATGACTTATGGAACAAGGGCAGCCTAAAAGCCCACTGCCCTGAGTATCATATATAAAATTGTGTTCAGATATTAGTTAAGGAAAATATAGGGATTTCTATACAAAAATAAAAATTGTTGGCAAAACAGGCCCTGGCTATGAAAAATATGCACTCAAATGTCAGCTTCAAAATGGTTTGTGACGTGCAGAGCCGGTAATTTGAAATGATCTGTCCATGTCCAAAAACAAAACAGAGGACTGCAAATTTGCATATATACACCCCCTATCTCACATACTGTTACCTTCCCAAACAGACGGACAGCAAGTTCTTGTGGTTTCCAAAGCATATCCCGAGCGTGCCTGGATCGCATGACGCGCTGACTCAGTGCCAGACATGTACTTCAGTGCCTCTCGATGTACTCCATTGCTTTATCCGGGTCATCAAATAACCGTGGACTCTGTCCACTGATGAAAATCTTCAGAATTGCAGGGTATAGCATGCCAAATGTAATCTTGCGCTCATGGAGTGCTTTCTTGCAGCGTGAGAATGCTTCTCGCTTCCTTTGCGTCTCCCTCGAATAATCCGGGAAAATCACAACTTGCTTGCCATTCCACGTCAGGTGTTTCTTTTCCCGTGCTGCTTCCAGGATGGCTTGGCAATCTTTGTAACATAGCAAGCGCGCCACACTCGTTCGACCATGATTCTTGTCCCCCGCTTCCAGCCGTGTCCCGATCCTGTGAGCGCGGTCCATCACGATTCCCCCCGGGGTTGGATCAATGCCAAGGGTCGCTGAGATAAACTCGTTCAGGAATGCAGTAACATTGCTCTTTTCAGCCCCCTCCGGTATCCCAACGAATCTGAGTTTATTGCGTCGGGATTTGTCTTCAGCTGCGGCCAGCCTGTCTGTTAGTAGTTGTATGTCCTCTTTATTGGCTGCCGCCGGTCTTGCGTTTATGTTAGCTTGCTTGTCTTCTAACTGACTCACTCGATCTTCCACTTCCGTAATACGAGAAATGAGTGAGGAGAGCTTTGTATCCACGGAACTCAGAGACCGACAAATTTCTTTCAGATCCGCTGTTTCCTCTAGTATCTTGCCCAGCATCCTGTGAATCTGAGCCATATCAGGCTGGTCGGGCCCCGTGGCAGTGCTAGCTGTGGGATCTTTGCTAGCTGCTTCTCCCTTCGTGCACATTTTGAGCTGAGTCTGTGCGGCTAAGCGAAGTTTTCTTTGTTCAATGTTACCGCCAGAAGACAAACTTTTGCCTTCTTCTGACATTTTGAGTTCCACGTAAAATGTAGAAGAAAAATACCTATATCTGAACGTATTTTACGATATAATAAGGATATTAACCCAAAAGACAGCAGGAGCACACGTTTCAAGCTGCCATCGCTTGTCCCTGCGTCACGTCCCCCCCAGTGCTTTTTCAATTACTAATAAACTACCATAGCTTGATTTGTGTTGATAGTTTACTGACTAGACTTCTTCTGACCTTACAAGATCCAAAGAAGACAGCCTGCCTTTACTTCTCTCTCGCTCTTGGAAGACTGGATGCAAAAACAGGCTAGCTGTGAAGATAATCATGTAAAGTGAGTGGAACCCTCCCATAGGCAGAAGAACTCATAACACACTTTCCTCTGTTTTTAATAATTACAGATGTTCATGTTTTTTGTTTTTCTATTTTAAATCAGAGGGTGTTGAGTAAAATTCCCACTGTAATGTCCTGGGTGCTGAGTCATCCCTCATTGGACTGACAGGCTTCTAGTGACACATTACGCACACACGAGGTTCATTCTCACCCAGGGGTTACAGTGATTAGATGTCTTTCCCTGTCATTCACTGTGATAGCAATTCCATCGATTAGAACTATTTTGGAAGTAGGTATAGAAACAAAATTCCCTTAGCACAATTAGCAGTTTATTTGCAAAAAGAGCGATACACAGATACAAAGCGGGATCTCTGAGGCAACTAGAGAATCATTAATACTCATACAACTAAGGTGTGGGGGTAAGAACCTGCATATTCATCCTGTAAAGACAACATTTGTTCCTTTATCCCTCCTACCCTCCTACATAACTTGGTTATTATGTCACATTTTAATACAATTGATCAAAAATCCCTAGAAGAAACAGTTTGACATCTTAAAGCTTCCACATGTTGTCTCGACACACTGCCAAAGACAGTGTGGTTGTTTCAAGGAGCACAATACGACGATACTTGAACAAAAAAGAGCTGCATGGTCAAGTTGCCAGAAAGAAGCCTGTACTGCGCCAATGCCACAAAAAAGCCCAGTTACAATATGCCCAACAACTCTTTGACACGCCTCACAGCTTTTGGCACGCCTCACAGCTTCTGTAATTTGGAGTACTGAGACCAAAATAGAGCTTTATGGTCACAACCATAAGTGCTATGTTTGGAGTGGGGTCAACAAGGCCTATAGTGAACAGAATACCATCCCCAATGTGGGTGTGTGAGCTCTAAAGGCACGGGGAATCTTGAGAAAATTGATGGCAAGATGAATGCAGCATGTTATCAGAAAATACTGGCAGACAATTTGAATTCTTTTGCACGAAAGCTGTGCATGGGATGCTCTTGGACTTTCCAGCATGACAATGACCCTACACACTCAGAAATTGAAGTACCGGTGTGTACTCAAAAGGGTACAAATTCTTGTCGCTGGGGTGGGGGTACTGTTTTGAGAGACAACTCTGTACCCTTTAGTGCCAGTCCATTTTTGTACCTTATCAAATTGTGCCAGAAAATGACCTACACACGTTTTCAATGCTGCATGGTCCAATGCAGCTCCTACCCTCGGGGGTGAAATGGTACACATTTATTCTTTCTTCTGTTTTAATTCACTCTGTACCATTTCTGTTAGTCAAAAGGTGCTCTTCTGTCCCAATAAATACCAAAATTTTACCTTTGAGGGAACATTCTTCGAAAATGTACCTACAAGTACAGAACTGTTCTTTTTTCGTACCTCCATTTTTGAGTGTGTAAGCACAAGGCCAATGTGACCCTCCTGTAGTTACAGCGGAAAAAGGTGAAGGTTCTGGAGTGGCCATCACAGTCTCCTGACCTTAATATCATCGAGCCACTCTGGGGAGATCTCAAACGTGCAGTTCATGCAAGATGACCAAAGACTTTGCATGACCTGGAGGCATTTTGCCAAGTCGAATGGGCAGCTATACCACCTACAAGAATTCAGGGCCTCATGGACAACTATTACAAAAGACTGCACACTGTCATTGATGCTAAAGGGGGCAATACACACTATTAAGAACTAAGGGTATGCAGACTTTTGCACAGGGGTCAGTGAATTTTTTCCTTTGTTGCCATGTTTTGTTTTATGATTGTGCTATTCTGTTATAACCTGCAGTTGAATATGAATCCCATATGAAATAAAAGACGTGTTTTGCCTGCTCACTCATGTTTTCTCTACAAATGGTACATATATTACCAATTCTCCAAGGGTATGCAGAATTTTGAGCACAACTGTATTTGTTCCTTATGTAAGATGGGGATACATTTTGGGTGCATTACCTTACCTTAGTTGTATAGTAAGTTTGTTTGCTAGTTGGATTATTGCAACATTTGAACATAACATAACTTGAACATAAGAAGTAAGAGATAAGTAGCCAACTAGTGTAAAATAACATGACAGAGTGGGTTAGTTTTCCTCCTGTATTCCCCAATTTTTTGAGTCACAAACCGCCACTGATCTGCAATCACCTGTCAAAAACCATTTTCTGAAGACAAATTACTACAAAGTTCCATTTTCCAGAAAACAGATGGAAGCCTTTTACGAAATGGTCAAGCAAATCAACATGAGAATGGATGAAAAGCAATAATGATAGAGATTGGGAATGACATATTCAAAGTGAAATTACTTCATAAGACCTAAAGCAATTGAGATGTGGTAGGACATGAAAGGAACAATTCATGCTTAAAAACACGACACCAAGTTGGAACAGTTCTGCATGGAAGAATGGACTAAAATTTCTCCAAAGTAATGTGGGACTGTTCAACAACTACAGGAGGCACTGGATTGGGGTCATTGTATTTAAAGGTGGCACAACCAGTTGTTATAGTGTAAGGTGGTAGTTAACCTTTCACACAATGGCATTGGGTTTCACTTTGCTAAATTAATACATGAAATTTCTATACTCAGATTTACATTATCCAGACCGGAAAACAGTATTAAAAATCTGGAAAGGTAGAGAATAGAAAAGTTATTGTGTAACTGTAATGTTGTCACAAGGAGGCAGGACACAAGCTTAAGGAGAACAGAGGACATTTAATAAATGAACTACAATGAACAGGAACCAAAAACAGAAAACTGGATGAACAAACTAGGAACCAGGAAAGAAAAAAAGACTAGCCAGAACAACGTTACCTATGGATAAACCAATACAAAGACCAACAAGATACAATGGGGAAATTAGAACTTAAATAGGGTCCATGATGAGGGAAATCAGGTGCGGGCAATAATGAAAACAGGTGTCCGTGATGAAGTGAGGGAGAGAGAGCGTTGGATTCACTGGCACGGCTGCGTGCCAGAACGTGACAGTAACATTGTAATTCATCTATTTCCACCAAGGTATAACCTTATAAAAAAACAACATTAGATTTATATCTGATTGTATTGACTATTTGGTAACACTTTATACTAACCCAAACCAAAGTAATAATTAGATTTTACCTTTAAGCCTGAACAATGCCTGTTTTGGTGATGACCAGTGGGTCTGAGTTCTCATCCCCGTTCAGAAGATGTGGACTGAGATATGGATATATCTCTCCACTGAAGGAACATCCGGTGAAAGAATGAATGTGAGCTTTGGCGTCCACATCATAAAAAGACACCAACCCTTCCTCATAATCCAGAAACACTCCCACCCTCTGGGGCTTGTCGCTCAGTGACAACAGTAAAGGGGGGTCCAGCAAGGCTGCATACTGGTCCCCTTTATAATGCACTATAGCCCAGAAACCATTAGAAGGATTCACAGAGAGTTTTCCCTTTCTGTTAGCATCTCCTCTTGCTATTCCCAGATCCCAGCCGGTTTTGTTCCCGACATCCACCTCCCAGTATGATCTCCCAGAGGTTAGCTTGTTGTTCCCCAGGATGCTGCCAAAGGGATCAAAGCGATCCGGACGATCAGGAAGGTCCTGTATCTTTCCTCCGTCTTTTACTTGTTTCCTGTCCTCAGAGACGATCAGCTGTTGGTTTGCCGTGTCCGGATCCAGTGTCACATCAACTAAATTATTTTAGATGATAGTTGTTGAAATGAGCAGATACATAGACACATGCACAGCCTATTAGTCAGCCTGAATTGGGTTAAAATGTGGCATACAACAAAATGTATTAGGTTGAGAGTTTTCCTAAAGTCATATTGCATGTTAATGTGGTTTTACACTGAAATTAAACAATACACACCTTCAAACTTCTGTATCCTCTCAAGTTCTGTGGAGAAAAATCACATATTTGGCCTGTCAGAGTAAAGTACATACAGCTCCTCTCAAAAGTTCACCCTCTTGGACTTCCACATTTTATTGAGTTACAACTTGAAATCAGAATGGATTAGTGATAGGTTTCTTGGAACTAAACAGCAAATTGTTAAGAATGTATTACAAATACAAAACACGAAATGGTTGATTGCGTAATGTGACATACGGAGCCATGTGACAGGGGAGGGGCTACCTGGCCACCAGAGAGAGGCAAAGCCCAGATCTGCTGAACACCATGTTCCTTCAGGAAAACACACCTGGCTCTGATCACCCTCCCTACACCTGCAGGTTTCTATTTAAGCCTCAGGAAACCACATTCAAAGGGGGGAGAGACTGGGACTTGCTGGACAGGTGGAGTTACTAAACTAAGCTGGGAGTTACTTTCAGAATCATTTTTTGTTCTTTTCTGGTTGTGAATAGTACATAAGGGTGTGAATATGTGCAAACAATTCTTTTCTGTTTTGTATTTGTAAATAACTTTTTTTTCCCGCTTTGTCATTGCTGACTTTTTTCATGATGATCAGTGGCAAACACTCAGTCTATTTTGATTTCATATTATAACACAATACAATGTGGGGGATAAAGATTTAAGAAGCACTGGGTAGTCATAGCAACACATCAAGCTAAGCACAAAACACTGGAGAGTAGACCTAAACGATAGTAGGTATCATTTAAACTCTCTATATTGTGTCTGGATCTTTTACCAATTGAGGACAGCGTCTCCAGCTCCTGCTTAATTTTCTCCAACATGGCGCTCCAGCTGCTTCTCATGGTGCCAAAAGAGAGTGTAGTATCAACAGAGACATCGGTCCAATCCTGCATATCACCCTGTCTTGATAGTGATGGAAAAGTCTGGTGCAGAGAAGACCGGGAGAGAAAAGGGGAGAGAAGAGAGGTTGACAACAGAGAGGAAGAGAATACAGGGACAGAAGAGAGGGAGAGAACAGAAAGGAAGAGAATAGAGGGACGGAAGAGAGGGAGAGAGAAGAGAGGTAGAGGAGAGAAAAAAGAGGGGAGATAAAAATTGAATAGTGTCAAAAATACAGGGTGTGAAGAAAAGTAGAGAGGTAGAGAGTAAAAGAGAAATAGCACTAGAAACAATATTTTTCCATTTTATTATTATATTGTTAGTATATGATTCAAATCATCAATTTTGTGATAGAAAGTATACCCACTCCAGTCCAATAAAAAACATGCATCTCACACGTAACGGTACACAAACACATGCATCTAGCAGCATGTCTAAGCCTGTTTGTTCACCCAGCTTCAAGACACTGTGTGGTGCTGGTAGAGATCATTTGTAGTCTTCAGATGACCCTTGTAAAAAGGGTGAAAGGGTTTAGTTCACAGTAAGTCCCTCACCTGCAGAAAGTGAATGTGGTCCTCCAGGTGGGCAATGTCCTCCATGTGTGCAGTGATATCTTTCAGTTTTCTGATCTCTCTCTCCAGCTCCTGGGTGAGTTCCGCTGCCTCTCTCTCCACAACCTGCTGCCTTTCTTCCAGGGGTCTGACAGCTGCTTTCTGAGCCTCCTTTACAGCTACCATCAGCATCTCAAACACAGTGTCAATCTCCCTTCTCTCCCTGTTAAGTTGGACCTACAAAGATACATGGTAGATAACAACTCAGTATCAACTAAATGAATAGTGTTTCAACGTTCTCTGAAAGAGATACGAGTGCGTATCCTAATGACTGACAGAAAGCAAACAAATTGTCTCATTCAATTTTCAATTTCAATTTCCAAAGCTTTATTGGCATGACAAGAACATTTTCAATTGCTGCCAAAGCTATACAACAATACAGAATAGAATAACAACTACCACTGTAATGATACTTATTATAACTATAGTATAATGAATGGTAGTAAAGAAAATATGTACTGTATTATTAATGTAAACAGGTTAAAAAAATAAATAATAATTAGAAAAAAGAATATATATACAGTATCTCACAAAAGTGAGTACACCCCTCACATTTTTGCAAATATTTGATTATAACTTTTCATGTGACAACACCGAAGAAATGACACTTTGCTACAATGTAAAGTAGTGAGTGTACAGCTTGTATAACAGTGTAAATTTGCTGTCCCCTCAAAATAACTCAACACACAGCCAATAATGTCTAAACCGCTGGCAACAAAAGTGAGTACACCCCTAAGTGAAAATGTCCAAATTGGGCCCAAAATGTCAATATTTTGTGTGGCCACCATTATTTTCCAGCACTGCCTGAATCCTCTTGGGCATAGAGTTCACCAGAGCTTCACAGGTTGCCACTGGAGTTTTCTTCCACTCACTCGACATCATGGAGCTGGTGGATGTTAGAGACCTTGCGCTCTTCCACCTTCCATTTGAGGATGCCCCACAGATGCTCAATAGGGTTTAGGTCTGGAGACATGCTTGGCCAGTCCATCACCTTTACCCTCAGCTTCTTTAGCAAGGCAGTGGTCGTCTTGGAGGTGTGTTTGGGGTCGTTATCATGTTGGAATACTGCCCTGCGGCCCAGTCTCCGAAGGGAGGGGATCATGCTCTGCTTTAGTATGTCACAGTACATGTTGGCATTCATGGTTCCCTCAATGAACTGTAGCTCCCCAGTGCCGGCAGCACTCATGCAGCCCCAGACCATGACACTCCCACCACCATGCTTGACTGTAGGCAAGACACACTTGTCTTTGTACTCCTCACCTGGTTGC